>JAPFFP010074951.1:0-23473 GCA_026153255.1 Solanum medicagineum | reverse complement strand
TGTATAAAGAGATATACATTTGTATTGTTGTCTGGGAGGCTGCTGGATCTTTTCTTGCAGGTGAGGTTAGTTAATAAGACAGAGGAAACTCTACCGAAATTTCTGCAGGTTTCAAGGTCAAATACATTGGGAAATTCAGGGTAGATGTGTCTAGGTGCCCTACCGGGCACTGGTCACGTCCCTAGGTCGAGATGTGACACATACCTGTGACAATATCTGCTACAGCCTCTTGCTCCTGTCGGTTACCCATAGCGTAAAGACGGTTTGTCCCACCTGCTGTATTCATAGTAGTAGTACCCCTCTGCTGATTACCTGCTTGAGGTGCTGTCGAAAACTGAGCTCTGCCACTCCCGTCCCCTCACTTCCTCTTCGGGCACTCGTAGCTAAAATGACCAGCCTGACCACAAGCATAACATACATTCTTGACCACACGATACTCTCCCAGATGAAGCTTACCACACTTGCTGCAAGGTGGCTTTCCCCTTTTACATTGGGTCACACTGGCCTGAGATGGGGGGTTTGGGGTCCTGAAAGTCTGATAACTCTAAGACTTCTGCTCATACCTAGTTGGTTGTACGACGAACTTGCTGCAAATGGTGTGGGATGTGACGATGTCTTTTGAAAATAAGATTTATCACCTCTAGTCTATCTCTGTGGGCTAGGCTCATGTCCCGCTGACTTTGCTTTGCTGCTCAGATGCTCTTCTCTATCCATCCTCTTATCTTCCTCTGTCTACTGGGCATACACCACAAGTCTGGAGATGTCCATGCTAGGAATCAGCAACGTAGCCTTACACTCTCTCTGCACATGTTTAGCCAGGCCAGACACAAATCTCCTCATCTTCTGCCTCAAATCTTTCACCATCTCGGGAGCATACCTTGATAGTTTGATAAACTTAAGGCTATACTCCTTCAAGTTATCCCTCGTGCTTCAAATTCACAAACTCATCCGCCTTCGCCTCCCTCAACTCTTTAGGAAAGAAGTGATCAAGGAAGGCGGCTTCAAACTCCTCCCATGCTGCAGGCTCTGTATCCTCCCCTCTGTTCCCTCCTACTGAGTGTACCACACATTAGCTCCGTCCTTCAGTTGATAGGACGCAAGCTCAACTCCCTCAATCTCAGTCGCATGCATGGCCCTCAAAACCTTGTATATCTCGTCAATGAAGTTCTGTGGGTCCTCCTCCACCGTCGACCCCATATACACAGGCGGGTTCATCCTCAAGAAGTACCTGAGCCAGGTTGCAGTTGAAGGCTCTTGCGATCCAGAATTAAGAGCCTGGGAACCTTGGCTATTCCCCTGTGAGGCCACTAATTGGGTTAGCATGGTGATGGCTCCTCTGAATTCTGCCTCAATAATGGGAGTTGACTGGGGTTGAGCAGGGGGCGCCTGAGGGACCTAAGTAGTCCTAGCGGGGCGTTCCTGTCTCCTCATCTTAGTTGGCATCGGAGCCTCCGATTGGGTGTTCTTAGAAATGGAAGCTGGGGCATCTCTTTGAGCAGCTCTACTTTTGGGCGACATTTTCTGTAAGCATAAAGCACACGAGTTAAAAGCAGAATTTCACAAGTTAACTCCATAGCACGAACTCGGATCATAGAAGAAGGGTAAGTTAACTCCAAAGCACGAATTCAGATCATAGAAGAAGGGCAACACTTCCTAATGTACTATAGCCTCCTTTTTATGAAGTGTGGTGCACACACCCATAAACAAGACTCTACCAGACACAACTTCATAGACTCCCTAGGACATCGAACTCTGGGGCTCTGATACCAAGTTTGACATGCCCCTAGAGGGTATCCTAGATGTGACTGGCACTCGGAGACTATTGCTAGCCCCCAAGCGGACCACCTATTCTCTTTGCCATCGTTTAGTCAATTCATTAGCGGAAAAGAAATAATAATAATAACAGAGATACAATTCTATTAGTGGGCTCAATATTATCAATCTCAGTCTATCATATGGAAATAGAATAGGTAACGAAAATCTTAATATAATGAAAGGAAGGGGAAAAAGAACCCCCAATATCAACATCAAACATCTATGTCTATGAAGCCTCTATACTAGTGTCTGAGATGGTACCATGCCAGACCATGACTACCAAAATCACATAAAGAATAGAAATCAAAGAAAATAAATGTCTTCTGAATGCAGGCGAGGACTTACCATTGTCTAGAATAGAGAGCTCTGAACCTCAACGATCGGGCTGCTGAAGTCCTCGGTCTATCAAATCTGCATCATAAAACGATGCTGTGCCTGAGGAGCATTAGTACATGGAATGTACTATATGAAAAATAGGCTAAAGTAAAAGGGAAACAATATACAATCACTCACCCTCACCTCGGAGTAAAGGACCAGACTCTATCACTTCCCTATCCATCAAACGTCAAACTATCATCTCACACGGAGTTCTATTATTATGAAACCTATCTGAGAGTTTCTATAACCGACAACCACTACCTATGAGCTGATAATGATACAACGAAGAGATGTCATTGCCACATCCATCCAGTACCTTGCCAGGGTAAAGGAAGTGTCTGTCAATGGATCCAAAAGTCTGTCAAGTCTTATTTTGGGACAAAGGAAACATCCACTTTCACGGTCCAATCCTCTCCCACGCTGGCCACGTAGTTAATAGGTTCGAGTGTGACTCACTCTTACCCATTTTGGTGCTAATACTCCTCCCAGGACTCCATATGCTCATAAGTCTATCAATCCATCAAGAACTCTCATCACCCAACTATTACGGGAAGACTATCTTTCCAATTCAAGGGAAAATATTCATTTAGCTCTATCAGTACTAATTCCACCCATCACAGTCATCAACACACTCTCCTCAAGACTCAGACTAAGTCAGACATGACATTCGGACACTCAAGGCTCTAAATATCCCAGTCTTTACAGAGAGCATTTACATGAGTTTAGTCACAATCACATAATAACGTAAAAGTATAGTAACTTTAAGCATGATGATCATCAAGTTAGGGTATAAAAATATAGTTTAAAGCATGAAAACAGGAATACAAGATACTATCCAAGAGTTTAATGCTAATATTCAAGAACTTTTAAGACTTCTAAACATAATTTCTTCACCCTAGCTCTATATTGGCACATGGAAGATCAATTCCATGCTTTTGGGTAGCCTTTAGATACCTAGGAATGGAGATTTCTTTAAGGAATTGGAAAACTCTTGAAACCCTTACTCTTTCTCTCCTCTTCTTCTCTCTGACTTGGGTTTAAAACCTTTTTTGTACGAAATATACTTCAAAAATCGACCTGGGGATACTAAAATATATCGGTAAGGATGAAATTGCCCTTCCCGAATTAAAAGAAAAATCTCGGTTCCCCCATGCACTAGTGCGCGACGCGCATTAGTGTATTTATACACTTTTTTGCGAAATTCTCAGTTTCGTCAAATTTTCAAAAATATAAGTTTGGTTCCGCGTCCTTTCTACGTCGCGGAAGGGGCGTGGAAGCCCCACTATTTTTGGTTTTCTTTGAAAAATAAATAACATTTTTTCGCTTTAAAGCCGAATTGAGACCATTTTCTGACTTAGTTTTTCGCACTGATCGCAAATCCAGTCTCGGATTTTCCATCAGAACTTGGGAAGACGCATTGTGCGTATGATATAGTTTAGGGATGTTTTAGTAATTTTACATATTTTTACTCTTAAAACTTGATTTGACACTTACTTTTCATTAATAAAAGCAGCCCAATATTTGACAAAATCATGTGTTTATTTTTTACCTTTGTTCTTTTCCTTTGTGAAAAACATGATTTTCCTCTCAGTTGTGTGCCATTCTTAAGTCTGTTGTTAGTGAAAAATTTTGTGACCTACATTGAAGTCACTTTTATATACTAATATATCAATACACAGTCTATTGGTAGAGGAAGAGGGAGTGATACAAGTGCTTCAACTGAAGCATTTTCACAGGCCACCTCAAACAATGAAATTGGTACAACAAGAGGCAGAGGAAGAAGCAGTGTTGCAAGTGTTCTAACTCAATTAGATGAAGCAATCGATAGAGGAAGAGGTCTGGAAAAATGGAAGAGACTAGTAGAATATGAGGACAACAATGGGGTACAAACAAGACCTTTTACAAGGCCAAGAGTGGTGGGTGTTAGAATATATCAAGCTGAAGATGACTCTACAACTCTTAATGTAAGTAATGACTAGATCAAGTTTGATTGATATAACTCTTGAACTTCAAGAATGGTGGGTGTTGTAAGTTTGATTTGAATGTTTTTAATTTAATTATACAGCTAGGATTGCTAAGTAGAAGAGTAATAGATACTGGTGCAAGAACCACAAAGAGGGATGATGTTGTTACTGGTGATATTGGTTACACACCAATACGTGGATTCAAGTGGAAGGGGAAGACAACTATTACCAATAGAAATCTTGAAAGAATGAGGAACGAGAAAGTTGGAGAAACCAGGTCAAAAACTGCTGTAAATAATCAAAGCCAAAACACTTCAAGTAGAAAGACCCACGTTCCATGAAAATAACATTCTGATGTTGTGTTATTGATATTCAAAAATAATTTCTATTGTGTGTTTTGGTACTGTTCTTTTGTTGGAATCATACCATGTTTTCTTATGTACCAAACAAAACAAGGTCAAGTTTTTGTTGTAATTGAAATATTAGTTGTTGTTGAAATAAAGTTCTTTGTTTATTCAATTAGTGCAACATTTTTGTTACCAGTACAAACTTTACACAACAAACTATAAATGCTTATATAGAAGATTTTGAATCTTCCCAAATGGTTACAAGATAAATGAAAAATATATGAAGCGTTACATAACAAAATGCGCTTCCATATTGTAAAAGTCATAACTATTCCGACTAATTAAAGCAACAAAAACAAGAACCAAACTAAAGATATAGAATTGAACAACTCTTCAAGTTTTGGAACTTCCGACACTACTTTCATAAAATGCCAATGCTTCTCCTAACTCCTTAATTCTTCTTGCCTATCTCGAAATAACATTCTTGGATCATGTATCAACATCTTCTTGATCTCTCCATCTAAAGAAGTTGCACGAATTCTCCTAAAATACGCCATAAATAATTAAGGAAATAAAAATAAAAAGTAACAAAATTAATTTATAAAGAGAACATACATGAGAGTGTGGACAAGACCAAAATTCGTGAGCTAGATTTTACGTCGACCACAAAGTTTTTATTGAAAGTAAGTCTCCATGTTTCCATCACATTTTTACACGCAATATCGGATCATTTGCATCATTACAAATGCGATTCAAGTTAAGATTGGACATCATAACCTAATTAGGAAGAAAATAGGAAGAAATTATCAACCTGAACAGCTAGAGTTAGACGCACGATCAAGTGCAAATCAACTTGATTAGATTTATCAACTTTAAACAAAATTAGGAAGAAATTATACCTTGAACAACTGAGGAATATAGATTTGCACCGAAAATTTTCACTTTTTTGGTCTGATTTCATTTGCGAAATAAGACCTCATTTTTGGAGCTTCAAACGTCATCTTTAGTGATAATGGAGAAGATGATGAATTAATAGTGAAAGAAAAACATGTGGCTTCATTTAATTGGTGAGTCAACTCTCACTAAAATAATCTACGCGCTTCTACTGCATGTAAACAAACATAGACAAAAGATATATCAAAATGACCTATTTACAAAGTAAGAAAATAGATTTCTGGGATGATAGGTCGCCTGCAAAGTTGGGGTGTCTTTTTGAAAATTTAAGACAACATCAATGGTGACTTTATGTCTTCTCTCTTTTATATTATATTCAACTTTAAGTTCAAAACTTAAAATTTAAGTTTCAATTTTAATCTAAGTTCAAGTTAAACGCTACTAAAGCCATAATCTTAACAAATCCTAAATTAAACTTCAAGTTCTATATTATATACAAGTTCAAAGTTCACAAATAAAGTTCCACTTCTAGAATTGTAATGCCTGCTAAAACACCAAAATACCTCTAGAATGGAATCGTATGCATAGTGCGTCTTCCCAAGCTTTGATGAAAAATTCGAGATCAGATTTATGATCAGCATGAAAAATTGAGTGAGAGAATGGTCTCGGTCGGATTTTAGAGCGACCGAGTCAAAAAGATAATTTTTCATAATTAATTCCGAAATAGTGTCGATGCATGCCCAAGGTGCGACGTGCCAGGGACACAAACCAACACTTATGATTTTACTTTAATTTTTTGACGAGAAACTTTGGGAAAGAAATATACATGTCCGCGCCCAGCCCGCGACAATTTCAAGATGAACTTTTCTTTCTAAATAGAGGGGCATTCCGATCAATTTTCAACCCCTCCTAAATTCAAAACATGATTAAATTGGGTTGTTTTGATGCATAAATAGGGTCTAAAATCCTATTCTAAGTCCTTTTTAAACACTTGAAAGTTAGGGCTTAAGAGAGAAGAAAGAAGAACGTGAGATTGAAGAATTCAAAGAGAGTTCTTGACGATTGATTGGTAAAGCTTTATCCCAGGTATGTAAGGCTAAACTAAAAGCATGTGATTGTTCTCTCATTTTCCCATTAGATGGTCATAAAAGAGTTAAAAGTCTAATGAGTCTATGTACATGATCCTTGAATATTTCTTGAAATTATATTACTTACATGTATCTTCATATGTTGACGATAATCATAAACTTATCTTTCTTGAATTGCACATTTTTCATGAGATATTGCATAACCGTACATGATAATTTTGAAAGCATGCATGAATGAAGATAGAGATTGAGTCTAGAGCCTTGATTGAGAATGTTGATAGAGATTGTGATTGTGAATGTGAAAGTGATGATAGGTTGATAGTGTTTGATGGTGCATGAGGCTTTTCAAATGAACTCTAATGACTTGTCTATTCGATTGTTTCCTAATGATTGTTCTAAGACTTGAGCTATTGATTGAGATGTGGATTGATGAGATGATGAGAGTATCTATGAGACTAATTGAATGATAAGTGCCTCCACGAGGCTGATTGAGATAGTTTGATTGAGATTGATTATCTTATGAGTATTGAGTCTTGGGAGGAGTATCGAGCACCGAAAGAGTAAGAGTTTATCTAACTCGCACTCATCAAACCACGTAGCAAAGTGTAGGTAACCACCACATTACATTTTGTTGAGGTTCTCTCTTGATAGAGTCCCTAAAATAACAGAAGACTTGTTTGATTTATTGGTGGTCCCTAGTGGATTCGATTCGTTCCCTACCTGGCAAGTATGGAATAGTTGTGGTAACATCAGCAAGATTGTTGTACAATCACTGCTTATAGTGATTGTTGTCTGATAAAAGAAACTCCCAGAAAGTTCCCAAACTGAGTACTTTGAGATAAGATGAGCTGAGATAAGTCCTTCGGAGTTAAGTTTGATTTGATTGATGAGTGTTGATGAGATAGATGAGTCATTTGTCTACTCTTTATTCTTGCTTTAGGTAAACACTTGACATGTTGATTGTTATTACTCTGAGTTGATTGTTGTTTCTATATTATTCTATACGTTTTGATATCATTCAGCTATTATACATTTCATACATTCCACGTACTGATGCCATTCGATGCTGCATCATTTTATTATGTAGATACAAGGGATAGATATCATCAGCAGATGCATCGTTGAGGATCTTGGACGTTCAGCAGATTTGTGAGTCTCCCAACTTCAGAGGATTCATATGCTATTTTCATCTTTCTTTTAGAGTTAGACATTTTTAGCTTTATTTTGATTGAGGTAGCCATGAGTCTGTCATTGGCACCACCTGATAGTGATAGAGGCTTCATAGATTTGAGTCGATTTTTGATTGTTAAGATTGTGAGCTAGTTCTTCTTAATAGCCTTTTATTATATTATTATTATTATTTTGAGACTAGATGATAGATATACCCATTAAGGTTCTTTATATCTTCCGCTGATTTGTAAAATTTGTTGGTTAAATAATTGTGATGAGGCCAAGTGGTTCGCTTGGGGACTAGCAATAGTCCCTCGTGCTGACCACATCTTGGGTACTCTCCCGGGGCATGAAAAACTTGGTATTAGAGCATGAGTTCAAGCGTCCTAGGTAGTCTATGAAGCCATGTCTAGTAGTCCTAGGAGCGAGTCGACAGGATGCCCATGACACTTCTAGAGTTCGAGAATTCTTGAGGATGAATCCGCCTGAGTTCATAGGGTCTTTATCCACTGAAGATCCTGAGAACTATGTGGAGGAGCTTCAGAAAGTGTTCCAGGTGATGTATGTTGCTGATACTGACAGAGTTGAACTGGCTACTTACCAACTCAAGGGTGTGGCTAGACTATGGTTTGACTAATGGAAGAAGGGAAGAGGATAGGATGCCCCTGTGATGACTTGGGCTATGTTCGAGGAAGTTTTCTTGGGGCGCTTCTTCCCAAGGGAGTGAAGAGAGGCTAAGGTAAGAGAGTTGTTGAACTTGAAATAAGGCTCTATGACTATGCAAGAGTATGGACTGAAGTTTGCACAACTATCTCACTATTCTCCGGACATGGTTGCTGATATGAGAGGGAGGATGGGAATGTATGTTGATGGGTTGAATAGAGGGCCCAAGAGAGATAGTAGGGGAGCAATGCTTGTTAGTGACATAGATATTGGGAGATTGATGACCCTTGTGCAAAAAGCTGATGAGGAGAGACAGCATGATAGAGAGGATTTTAGAAGCAAGAAAGTTAAGACACCCAGCCATGAGGTTGGGAAGAAAGGGAATGGTAACCGATTACCAGCACCATCATCTGCTAGTGCACCTACTCCTAAATTCAGAAATGATGAGAGATCCCAGAATGTTGGAGCTCGTCGGTCTCAGTCACAAGGTAGTGTGGCTCAAAGTTCACGAGGTAAACCACCATGTGGTACTTGTGGCAAGTTACACATGGGTAAGTGCCGTGAGAGGAGCGATGCATGCTACAAGTGTGGCCAACCAGACCACTATCAGAGAGATTGTCCACTGTGGGTTGACTGGGCACAATCTTCTGCACTAACCCCACCATTTAAGGGAAATCAGAGAGGTACTACATTAGGTGCAAGTTGGGCCACAAACTATTTGTATGTCACGGATAGTCGACATGATTAGGAGAACTCCCCAGATGTTGTGACGGGTATGATTTGATCTTTTCTATTGGTTGTTATGTGTTGATAGACCCTGGTGCCACACTATCTTTTGTAACTCCGTATGTGGCCAGTAGATTTGATAGAACCCTTGAGAGTCTTCTTGAACCCTTTGCTGTTTCTACTCTGGTGGGTGAGTCTATTTGATCTGAGAGAGTCTATAGAGCTTGTGTCATGTCCATCCATCATAGGGATACTACCATTGACCTGATTGAGTTAAATATGACTAATTTTGATTTGATCCTTGGCATTGATTGGCTTCACGCTTGTTATGCCTCTGTTGATTGTAGAACCCAAATCGTTAAGTTTCAATTTCCGAATGAACTGATTCTAGAGTGAAAGATCATTCCATAGCTCCTAAAGGGAAGTTTATTTCCTATCTTAGAGCCAGAAAGATGATTGCTAAGGGTTGTATCTACCACCTTGTCAGAGTTAAATCTAATGATATTGAGTCTGCTACTCTTGAGTTAGTCCCGATTGTGAATGGGTTTCCGGAAG
Source organism: Solanum medicagineum (assembly GCA_026153255.1). Taxonomy (NCBI): domain Eukaryota; kingdom Viridiplantae; phylum Streptophyta; class Magnoliopsida; order Solanales; family Solanaceae; genus Solanum; species Solanum medicagineum. Next base: position 13,873 of record JAPFFP010074951.1, on the reverse strand, counting down.
TGTTTCCCGAGGATCTGCCCAGAGTACCTCCAGATAGGGAGATTGACTTTGGGATTGATGTTCCCGATACCCACCCTATTGCAATTCCACCTTATAGGATGGCCCCTGCTGAGTTGAAAGAACAATTGAAAGATTTGTTAGAGAAGGGCTTGATAAGGCCGAGTGTTTCTCCTTTGGGTGCCCCTGTCCTATTTGTGTGAAAGAATGATGGATCTCTCTAAATGTGCATTGACTATAGGCAATTGAACAACGCCAACATAAAGAATAAGTATCTTCTCCCAAGGATAGATGATTTGTTTTACCAACTTCAGGGTGCCTTTTGTTTCTCAAAGATAGACCTCCGGTCTGGCTACCATCAATTGAAAATGAGGGGGTATGATATTCCAAAGACAACCTTTAGGACTAGATATGGCCATTTTGAGTACTTGGTCATGTCCTTTGGATTGAGAAATGCACCTGCAGCCTTCATAGATTTGATTAATAGAGTGTTCAGACAGTATCTTGATATATTTGTGATTATTTTTGTCGACGACATTTTGGTGTGTTCGAGAGATGAAGAAGAGCATGCAAAGCACCTAAGAATTGTCCTCCAAAGACTTAAGGACCATGAGTTTTATGCCGTATTCTGAAAATGTGAATTCTAGCTTGGCTTTCTTAGGCCATATTGTCTCCGGTGATGGTATTCAAGTAGATGCTCAAAAGATTGAAGTGGTAAAGAACTAGCCCAGATCAACCTCTCCGACTGACATAAGAAGTTTCTTGGGGTTGACAAGCTACTACCATAAAATTTTGAGGGATTTTCTTCCTTACCTGCACCATTGACTAAGTTGACTCAAAAAAAGGTCAAGTTTTAGTGGTCCAGTGAATGTGAGAAGAGTCTCCAAGAGCTAAAGATTAGACTAACTACTGCACTAGTTCTAACTTTGCTTGATGGAACAGAGGATTTTGTGATCTATTGTAATGCTTCGAGAGTTGGATTGGGGTATGTGCTGATGCATAGGGGGAAAGTGATAGCCTATGCTTCCAGACAACTTAAGGATCATGAGAGAAACTATCCGACCCATGATCTTGAGTTGGCCGCGATGGTGTTTGCACTTAAAATCTGGTGCCACTACTTATATGGAGTGCATCTGGATGTGTTCACCGACCACAAGAGCTTGTAGTATATCTTTAGTCAGAAAGAGCTCAACCTGCGACAGAGAAGATGGTTGGAGTTGCTCAAGGATTATGACATGAGCATTCTCTAACATCCAGGTTAAGCTTACATTGTTGTTGACTCTTTTAGCAGGTTGTCAATGGGTAGCACAACCCATATTAAGGAAGGAAACAAGGAACTAGCTAAAGAAGTGCATCGATTGGGAGTTCAGATTGAGGAGAATGATGAGGGAGGAGTTAATGTTCAGAATGGGTCTACTTCATCTTTGGTGGCAGAGGTAAAAGAAAAGAAAGATTGAGATCTTGTCATACTCTAATTAAAGGAGGTTGTCCACAAACAGAAAGTGATGGTCTTCTCCAAAGGGGGAGATGGGGTGTTGAGATACTAGAGTAAATTGTACATCCCAGATGTTGATGGTATTCGTGATAGAATCGTGCCTAAAGCTCATAGCACTGGATATTCTATCATGCCCCAGGAGGATACCCTAGGTATAACTGGCACTCGGAGACTATTGCTAGCCCCCAAGCGAACCACCTAGTCTCATCACATTTATTCGGTTAGTAAATTAGCGGAAGATACCCAAGAAATAATAGAATCTATCTGCGGGCTACAAGACTTATCACTATTTCTATCTTATGAAATAAGATTAAAGAAACAATCCTAGTATAAAGAAGGAAAAGGGGGAAAAGAACCCCAACATCAACCATCATACATCTATGTCTATAAAGCCTCTATAACTACTATTTAAGAAGCTACCATGACATGCTATCGCTACCACAATCAAATGAAATAACTCAACAAAAATAAGAAAGAACTATCCTCCGAATGCAGGGGAGGACTCACCACTCTCTGGAATCAAATAACTCTGAACCTCAACGATTCACCTGCTGAAGTTCTTTGTCTACTGAATCTGCATCTTAAAACAATGCAGTGCCAAGGGAGCGTTAGTATGTTGAATGTACTATATGTAAAACGGGCTAAAATAAACGATATAGACACAACAATATGATATAGCATCAACTCATCAGATACTCAATCTCAACTCAGGACAAGAAATAGACTATATCATATCACTATCAGTCAAATTCGTACTATCACATCAATATCAGAGTACTATCAACATGAAACCTATTTGGGAATTTCTCTAACTGACAACCATCACCTATGAGCTGGTGGTGATACAATGAAAAAGTGTTGTTGCCACATCCGTCTAGTAGCTTGACCGGGTAAAGGACGAGTCTATCGGTGGATCCATCCTCTGCGGGACAAAGAAAATATTTGGTTTCATGGTCTAATCCTCTCCTACGTTGGCCACATAGTTAATGACTGCGAGTGGGACCCACTCTTACCCATTTCGGTGCTCAATACTCCTCCCATGACTCGACTTGCTCATAAACTGTCAATCTATCGAGAATTTCCATCACCTAGCCTCTAAAGGCAAGTTACTTCAACTCATCTCATCATCTATCAACTCAAGGTTTAGGAATTATTCCTTCAAGAGAAATTTCAATCTCATTTAGGCTCTAAGGACACTAACCTCATCAATTTCAGTCATCAATATATTCATCTTAGGACACGGACCATAGCAATCAATACACTCAGACAGTCAAGGCTCTAGACATTACCCCTAAATTCATTCTGGAAGTCTTTAATAAGGAGATCATGTAGGTATATACATAATCATACAATAATACATGTAAATAGTTAGTTCAAGTTATGATGATCATCAATTTCAGATAATGTAGAGAAATTAAAGATAATTTTCAAGAAAATCTTCAAGAATTGTAACACAAGACCTATCAATTATCATCTTACTACATTCATCGGGGAACATGGGAGAATAATCCCATGTTCTAGGTAGCCTTTACATACCTGGGGTGAAGATTGTACAAATCTTCAATAAGAATTTGACCCGAACTTCGGAAATCCTCAATCCTTTTCTTGTTATCTCTCTCAGAAACTTTCACATACTTGGAACTAGGAGAATATGGGTTTTTGAAACCCTTCATGCGAAATAAAAGAGTTGAAACACGTTTTGGGACTTAAAAATAGATTGGAAGTACCAAAAATAACCTTCCCGAAAGAGAATTAAAATTTTATACTTCGCAGACACATGTTCGCATTGTGCCAGGGATGCGAACATGCACATTTATGCAATTTTTTGAAATTCCAAGTTCCCATCGAAAAATTAAAAAGAACAAACAAGTGTTACTCTACGCCCTGTCCGCGTCGCGCCGAGGGCACGAATGGATACTATTTTTGATTAAATTAGCAAAAATTATTTTTCGATCCGATTGCTCTATAATTAGGTCGAGGTCATTTTTCCACTCAACGTTTCGTGATGATCGCAAATCTGGTCTCAGATTTCCCATCGAAGCTTGGAAAGACATGTTATGCGCATAAATACGTTCTAAAGGCATTTCGATAATTTTACGGGGTGTCACATAGTCCATTCATCCTAGCTCTACCAAGATGTACCACAACTTGAGAGAAGTCTATTGGTGGAGTGGAATGAAGAGGGATATTGCTGAATTTGTTTCAAAGTGCCCAAATTGTCAGCAAGTGCAAGTTTAGGATCAAAGGGCATGTGGATTAGCTCAAAACATTGAGATCCCAGAATGGAAGTGGGAATTGATCAATATGGACTTCATTACTGGTCTACAGAGGTCTCGAAAGTAACATGATTCCATATGGGTGATTATAGATCTGATGACTAAATCGGCTTACTTCTTAGCAGTTAAAACAACTATAACTGTGGAGTAGTACGCCAAGTTGTACATCCAAGAGATTGTGAGGTTGCATGGAGTTCCCTTGTCCATCATCTCGGATAGAGGAGCTCAATTCACCTCCCAATTTTGGAGATTGTTCTAGAAAGGATTGGGTAAAAAGGTGAACTTGAGCATAACCTTTCATCCACAGACAGAAGGTCAGGCAGAGCGTACTATTTAGACGTTAGAGGACATATTGAGAGCCTGTGCTCTTAATTTCAAGGGAAATTGGGATGATCACCTACCATTGGTTGAAATTGCATATAACACTAGTTATCATGCAAGCATTCAGATGGCTCCCTACGAAGCCTTGTATTGGATGAAATGTAGATCACAAATTGGGTGGTTCGAGGTTGGAGAAGCAAAGTTGATTGGGCCTAATCTTGTCCATCAATCAATGGAGAAGGTTAACGTCTTTAAAGAAAGGTTGAAGACTACACAGAGTAGCTAAAAATCCTACACCGATGTGAGGAGGAGGGATTTGGAGTTTGAGATAATGATTGGGTATATTTGAAAGTATCACCTATGAAAGGTGTCATGATATTTGGGAAGAAGGGTAAATTGAGTCCACGTTATATTGGACCTTATCAGACTGTGAAGAGGATTGGGAAGGTTGCCTATGAATTAGAGTTGCCTTCCAAGATAGATGGAATCCATATAGTATTTCACGTGTCGATGTTGAAGAAATGTTTGGAAGTACTAACTTGGTGATCCCTATGGAGAGCATTGGAGTGAAGGACAACTTGACCTACGAAGAAATTCCGGTCCAAATCCTTGATCGTCAGATTCGCAAGTTGAGAACCAAAGAGATAGTCTCAGTCAAAGTCCTGTGGAGAAATTAATTCATTGAGGAAGCCACATGGGAAGCTGAGGAAGAAATGAAAGAAAAATATTTGCACCTATTCGTGCCAATTGATGAGAATACTGAAGGTAATTTCCTTACCTTTCACTAAATTGATTGTCTTTTCTTGAGTTGATTGTCCATTCTTGAATTCGAATAGAGTTGATTGATGATTGAGATAGAGTTGAAAGGTTGATTGATAGATGTGAATGTTAAGATGAGCTTTGAGTCTGTTCGTGCCTTGATAACCATCTTTACGCATCGTTCGAGCACAAATGATCCCAAAGGGGAGATGATGTAATGCCCGGTAAAATAACCAAAATACCCCTAGAAGGGAATCGTGTATATTACACGTCTTCCCAAGCTATGATGAAAAATTCGAGACTAGATTTGCGATCAGCATGAAAAATTGAGTGGGAAAATGGTCTCGGTCGGATTTTAGAGTGATTGAGTAAAAAGATAATTTTTCATAATTAATTCTGAAACAGTGTCGGTGTGCACTCAAGGCGCGACACGCTAGGGATGCGGACCAACACTTATGATTTTTTATTTTTATTTTTTGACGGAAACTTTGGGAAAGAAATATCATGTCCGGACACAATCCGCATCGCAGATTGGGCAACTTCGGGATGAACTTAAATTTTTTTAAATTGAGGGGAATTTTGGTCAATTTCCGACCCACTTAAACTCAAAACACGATCAAATTGAGTCATTTTGATGCTTAAATAGGGTCTAAAACCCTATTCTAAGTCCTTTTCTAAACACTTGAAAGTTAAGGCTTAAGAGCGAAGAAAAAAGAACATGAGATTGAAGAATTCAATGAGAGTTCTTGATGGTTGATTGGTAAAGCTTTATCTCAGATATGTAAGGCTAAACTAAAAGCATGAGATTGTTCTCTCATGTGCCCAATAGATGGTCATAGAAGAGTTGAAAGTTTAATTAATCTACATACATGATCCTTGAATGTTTCTTGAAAATCATATTACTTACATGTATTTTCATATGCTGATGATCATCATAAACTTATCTTTCTTGAATTGGATATCTTTCATGAGATATTGCATAACCGTACATGATAATTTTGAAAGCATGCATGAATGAAGATAGAGATTGAGTCTAGAGCCTTGATTGAGAATGTTGATAGAGATTGTGATTGTGAATGTGAGAGTGATGATAGGTTGATAGTTTTTGACGGTCCATGAGTCTTTCCAAATGAACTCCAATGACTTGTCTATTCGACTATTTCCTAATGAATGTTCTAAGCCTTGAGCTATTGATTAAGATGTTGATTTATGAGATGATGAGAGTCTCTATGTGACTGATTGAATGATGAGTGTCTCCATGAGGTTGATTGAGATAGTTTGATTGGGATTAATTATCTTATGAGCATTGAGTCTTGGGAGGAGCATCGAGCACCGAAAGAATAAGAGTTAACCTAACTTGTACTCGTCAAATTACGTAACGAAGCGTAGGTGACCATCACATTACATCATGTTGAGGTTCTATCTTGATAGTGTCCCTGAAACAATATAGGACTTGTTTGATTTGCCAGTAGCCCCTAGTCGATGTTATTCGTTCCCTACTTGGCAAGTATCAAATGACTGTGGCAACATTAGCGATATTATTGTACAATCACTGGCTCATAAGTTGTTGTTGTCGGATAAGAGAAACTCCCAGAAAGTTCCCAAACTGAGTACTCTGAGATGAGCTGAGATGAGTTGAGATGAGTCCTTCTGAGTTGAGTTTGATTTGATTGATGAGTGTTGATGAGTTAGATGGGTCATTTTTCTACTCTTTATTCTTGCTTTAGATAGACATGTAATATGTTGATTGTTATTACTCCGAGTTGATTGTTGTTTCTATATTATTCTATCTGTTTCAGTTTCATTCAGCTATTTTACATACTCTACATTCCACGTACTGACTCCATTCGGCGCTGCATCATTTTATGATGTAGATACAAGGGATAGAGATCATCAGCAAACATATCGTTGAGGATCTTTGACTTTCAGCTGATTGGTGAGCCTCCGCTACTTTGGAGGATTCATATGCTATTTTCATCTTGCTTTAGAGTTAGACATTTATTAGTTTTATTTTGATTGAGGTAGCCATGGTTCTGTCATTGACACCATCTGATAGTCATAAATGCTTTATAGACTAGAGTCAGCTGTTGATTGTTAAGATTGTGAGCTAGTTTTTCGTACTAGCCTGTTATTATATTATTATTATTATTATTATTTTGAGACTAGATGATAGATGTTCCAATTTACATTCTTTAAGTCTTTTGCTAATTTGTAGAATTTATTGATTGAATGATTGTGATGAGGCCAAGTGATTCGTTTGGGGACTAGCAATAGTCCCTGGGTGCCAGCCACATCTAGGGTACCCTCTCGGGGCGTGACAAAAATCATATAAATTCAAGTTCTAATAAAATTAAATCAAAGTTCTACTTAAATAAAAAATCTTACTTCAAACTTAAGAAATCCTAATTAAAGTTCAAATTTTATATTACATTCAACTTCAAAGTTCACATCTTATTAAAATGTTCAAGTTCCCCAAATTAAATCTATGTTTAAGTTAAACACTACTAAAGTTAAACTTAAGTACAATCCTATAGTTCAATAGCCATAAACATAATATAATCTCATTTCTTAATTGAAGCTCATGCATCAATAGTCCAATGTTCAACAAATTACCAACATATTTCATGCATAGAAATAGTAATAGAAAATACCCAAAAGAAATTCAATCTTAAAATCATGAAATTTCATGAAAAGAGAGGGTTGGGCTCCATGGGTGAAAGGACCCATGGATGAAGACCCACATACCTAAATCTTAGAATTTCTTGAAAAAGATTTGAGGAAGACTTGAGGCTTGAATTGGATTCTTGGAATTCCAAAGTATGCTCTTGAGATTCTTCAACTTTACTGGAATATTTGATGATGTTTTGTAGAGGATTTGAGAGGTTTTTTGAGGGCATTAGAGTTGAAAAATGGCTAAGGAAGGAGGGTTTCCTATTTAAATGGGCATTGGGTTATTACCCAAATGCCCTTGACCGAAAACTAGAAAATAAGGAATAATTTGCACTAGTCCACACACAAGGCCCGACACGAACCAATCACGGAGTCAACATTTTCACCGGTCCGCGTCTAGGGCACGACACGGACTGGTCACGCAGGCTCACTACCTCAGCTCCCGTAGTGAAAAATAATTTTTTGCTACGGATCATCTAAAAATTGAGGGCCACCCGTTCCCTACATAAATTTTCCCCCCGATCAAGTATATAAAGTTGGATTTTTGAAATCATGCAAGAATTTTGAGATATTCGAGAATTACACTATAAGGCATTTTCGAAGCACATGAGGGGTGTTACAATATCTCCACCTTGGGAACATTCATCCCCGAATGTAAAGGAAACATACGTAAGAGTAGTGATTAGGAAACATTTAGCCCAATATGAATGCAATAAATGCACTTAAATATCATTTTCAAAACGTTTCAAACATATACATCAAAAATCACTAAAACTTAATATCATGAACATTTATGCATGCAAAAATGATATGAGGGTTGAAACTTAAAACTTGTAAGAATAGATAGGACTTAAATTGTTACCTTTAGCCTGAGTAGAGTGAAAAAGGTATGGATATCACTTCTTCATGTCTGCTTCGGCTTCCCAAGTGGCACTTTCAACTTGATGATTCCTCCAAAGGACTTTGATGGATGTCACATCTTTGTTCCTTAACCTTTTCACTTGCTTATCCAATATCTCCACCGAGACCTCCTCATAGGTCAAGTTATCCTCCACAACACCCACAAGCTCCAAGGGTACTATAGCACTTGGGTCACTAACACACTTCCTCAACATAGACACATGGAAGACCGGATGGACCATACTCATATTTGTAGGCAACTCCAATTCATAGGCAACTTTACCAATTCTCTTCAAAATTCTATAGGGTCCCATAATCCTTAGGCTCAATCTCTCTTTCTTGCCAAACCAAACCACACCCTTCATGGGTGAGACCTTCAAATATACCCAATCATTAACGTTACACTCAAAGTCTCTCTTTCTCACATCGGAGTAGGACTTTTGCCTACTTTGAGTTGTCTCCAATCTCTCCCTTATCAACCTAACCTTCTCAAAATCTTCCATAACCAAACCCGAGCCTAACAAAGCCATTTTCCCCACATCAAACCACCCAAGTGGGGATCTAAAACGCCTACCATATAAGGGTTCAAAGGGAGCCATGCCAATACTAGAGTGCTAGCTATTGTTGTAAGCAAACTCAATGAGTGGAACATGATCATACCAACTACCCTTGAACTCCAAAACATAAGACCTAAGCATATCCTCAGGAGTTTGAATTATCCTTTCGGGTTGGCTATCCATTTAAGGATGAAAAGTCGTGTTAAGCTTAACCTTGGTACCAAGACCTTTTTGGAAGGATCTCCAAAAATGCGAAGTGAATTGAGCACCACAATCTGAAATAATAGACAACCTCATGCTACTTAACCAACTTATGGATATATAGCTTGGCATAATCCTCGCCACCATAACTTGTTTTAGCCGGTAGAAAGTGAGCCAACTTTGTCATCCTATCAACGATAACCCAAATAGAATCAAAGTGCTTTCTAGTCTTTGGCTAACCAATTACAAAATCCATGCTGATCTCTTCCCACTTTCAACTAGGAATTTCTATGTCTTGAGCTAGGCCACCCGGCCTTTGATGTTCGACTTTGCCTTGTTGGCAGTTGAGACAATCGGCTACAAACTTGGCAATATCTCTTCTCATACAACCCAACCAATACACCTTTTTTAAGTCTCTATACATTTTTGTGTAACCGGGGTGAATAGAATAGGACGAATTATGTGCTTCCCTCAAAACCAACTCCCTCAAGCCATCAATATTAGGCACACATAGTCTACCTTGGTACCTAAGCACACCATCTTCCCCTTGGGAGAAAACCTCTACCTTAACATCCTTCACCGAAGCCTTCAATTCTTGCAAGGTAGGGTCAAGGTCTTGATTGGACTTGGCCTCTTCAATCAAAGAAGATTTGGAACCATCAATGACCACCACACCTCCATTTTCAACTTCATTCAACCTAACTTCCAACCTAGCTAACTGGTGAACTTCTTTAGCCACCTCTTTATTGCCATCATCAATATGAGCTAGACTTTCCATGGACACTCTACTTAGGGCATCGGCCACAATATTAGCTTTGTCGAGATGATAGTACACAGTCATGTCATAATCCTTAAGGAGTTTCTACCTTTCCAACCACCTTCTTTGTCTCAAGCAAGATCCCTTTGTGTGAACAAATACTGGAGACTCTTGCGATTGGTGAATACATCCACATGAACCCCATAAAAATAATGATGCCATATTTTCAAAGCAAATACCATGAACGCTAATGCAAGATCATGGGTGGGATACTTACGCTCATGACCTTTAGTTTTCTAGAAACATAGCTATAACCTTGCCATTTTGCATCAATACACACCCCAAACCAATTCTTGAGGCATCACAATAAACCACAAAACCTTCTAGCCGTTCTGGTAGAGCCAAAATAGGATTGGAGATAAGCTTGTCTCTCAAAGTTTGAAATCTTCTTTCACATTCATCGGTCTAAACAAATTTTGCCTTCCTTTGTGTAAATTTTTTTTATAGGGAAAGCAATTGAAGAGAAATCATTCACAAACCTCTGATAGTACCCTGGCAAACCCAAGAAACTCCTAATATCGGTTGGAGTCAAGGGCTTAGGCCTATTTCTTATCAGTTCCATCTTCTTAGGGTCCACTTAATTTCCATCACCCGACACCACATACCCTAGAAATGCAACCTCCTTCAACCAAAATTCACATTTATCAAATTTAGCAAACAACCTCTCATCCCTCAAAATTTGCAATACCATCCTCAAATGATTCACATGCTCTTTGTCACTCCGGGAATAAATCAATATGTCATCTATGAAGACTATCACAAACATGTCAAGGTAGGGTTTAAATACCCTATTCATGAGATTCATAAATACAGCTGGTGTATTAGTTAAACCAAATGACATCACCATAAATTCAAAATACCCCTACCTGGTCCAAAAAGTCATCTTGGGAATACCATTCTCTCTCTCACCCTCACTTGGTGGTATTCGGATCGAAGATCAATCTTAGAAAAAATGACTAGCCCCTTATAGTTGATCAAACAGGTCATCTATCCTTTGTAGAGGATAGTTGTTCTTTATAGTGACCTTATTGAGTTGCCAGTAGTCGATGGACATTCGAAGTGAGCCATCTTTCTTTCTTGCAAATAACACCGGTGCACCCCAAGGTGACTTGCTAGGTTGTGTATCGGGAAGGAGGTCTATACCAAAGTCTATTTCTCTTTCGGGAGGAACACCGGGAAGCTCATCGGGAAAGACATCAAGAAACTCATTGACCACCAGAACCGACTCAATAGGAGGGACTTTAGACTCAACATCCCTAACCCTCACAAGATGGTAAATGCAACCATTAGAAATCAATTTTCAGGCCTTAAGACAAGAGATGAACCTATCCTCAACCATCGAATTACAACCTTTCCACCCAAGGACGGGCTCATTAGGAAATAAGGACCTAACTTTACGAGTTCTACAATCAATGGAAGCATGATATGTATGTAACCAATTCATCCTAAGAATAATGTCAAAATCCACCATGTCAAGTTCAACAAAATTACAAGGCAAGACTTTATGCAATATAGATACGGGACAACCCCTATAGACTTTTCTAGCAATAATAGATTCACCAATAGGGGTAGACACCTCATAAGGTTCACACAACAATTCGAAACACACATGAAGCTTATTGGCAACAAAAGGAGTTATGAAGTAAAGAGTGGCACCTGGATCTAATAAAGCATACACATCATAATAAAAAATCTTTAACATCCGTAACAATATCGGGCACCTCATCCACTCCTTGTCTTCCTTAGAGAGCATAAAACTAGTTTGTCATGGAGCACCACTTTTTGGCCTCCCTTTGCCCTTTTGACCCACATGAGCACCTTGGCCTTGAGGACATATATCCTTACCCTTGTTTTGAGCATAGGGGCAATCCACAATCTTGTGGCCTACTTTTCCACACCATAGCAAGCATTAGAATCACTCAAGCATGGGCCACCATGATTTCTTCCACACTTTTGGCACCTTGGGAGAGTCATCCCATCATTGCCACCTTGAAATCTTGGGTTAGGAACCCCATCATTAGTAAACCTTTTGTTTGGAGAATTGGAGGACCCTTGACCTTGGAATTTGTGACCTTGTTGTATATGGCCACCCTTAGCAGCTTGGAAGCCACCATCAAATCGAGCCCTCTTAGACTCTCTACTTCTTCTCTTCCTAAGCTTCTCCCCTTCAATTTGTTTGATGTAGGTCATGAGTCAAGAGAAGTCCATGTCACCCACAAGCATAGCGGTACGTCATTTTTCATTCACCAAGTCGGACACCCCCAACACAAACTTGTTCATTCTTGCCCTAAGATCAGCAACCAAGTGGGAAACATACTTTGTGAGCTTGTTGAACTTGAGGGAATACTCCCTCAAACTCATAAAGCCTTGTTTGAGATTCATGAATTCCATCATCTTTTCCTATCTCAACTTAATAGGGAAGAATTGATTGAGGAAATCAGCTTTGAACTCCTCCCATGAGATGGGATCATTGTTCCCCCTCTCTAGCTTCCATTAAGTGAACTAAATTTGTGCAACACCCTTGAGTTGGTAGGCCGCAAGTTCTGCCTTCTCCTCCAAACTCCACCCCATAATGGAAAGCACCTTATATATCTCATCAATGAACTCTTGGGGATCTTCATCCATTTTGGAACCATCAAACTCCGGAGGGTTCATCCTTGTAAAGTCCCTCACTCTTGGGGCCGGAGTAGGAGCATAAGGAGCTTGGGCTTCTTGGTCCAATTGAGTAGTCATGGCATGTGCCAACATGGTAATGGCATTCTGGAGTTCAACATGTGTAACCCCTCTTTCTTGGGGAGCTTGATGAGCCGGACCCTTCTTGGGTGTGCAAGCCCTCTGTGGTCTTCCTCTTAGTTGCAGCATGATCTAAAAGAGCAAAAAACATCTGTTAGGGAAGGAAACCTTATCTTTAAATATAGAGCACGACATAGATCATAAAGAAGTGAACCATTTTCTAGAATGCCTCATAGCCTCCTATTCATAGTTGTGGCGCACTTCACAACCATGAACAAGATTCTACTTGACGTGGTGTGTTGAACTTCTGAGGACCATTAACAGCCTAATGCTCTGATACCAAGCTTGTCATAACCCAAGCCTAGGGCCTAGATGTGACACGGAGAATGGGGAACTCGAAGGGACCCCAAACAAGCCTCTTAGCATACCATTTATACATCCTTGGTGGCGGAAGCAAAATAAGACATGAAGCAAGTAAGAAAAAAGCCTAAGGGAAGCGGGACTTAGGACTTCCATCTCATCATCAACATAAAAGAGCATAGAGAAAAATTATGGACGAAGGTAAGTCTTTCATAATAACATAGACAAAATAGGAGTCAAACTCAATACATGAAATCCATATCCAACAACACCTCTACTACAAATGGAGCGAGGGCCAAGACATCTTCCAAGCTCACCCTCAATGATAAGTATCTATAAATATTAGACAAGTCTTAGCAAAACCATGAAAGTAAGATAGATACTGTCCCCAGAATTAAGGATTCACCCAAAGCTAACTTCAAACGATCCGCTTAGCCACGTGGAGGAGGAGGATCAATAGGAACTCCGATCCATATATGGTATGATCATGTAGGCAAAAGTATACGTTAGTATTTGGAATGTACTAAGTATGTGGGGTGTAATGTAACAACTACATAAGCCATAATATTCAAAAAGCATAATTATAATCTGTCACAGCCCAACCCCGGGGCCATGACCTGTGCCGATTAGGCACTCAAACCAATATTAGATCGCCAAATTGCAACTCGGAGATTAAGAATTCTACCGAAATTTCGGCAGAGTTTCCTCTATTTTTATGCCCTATCCTCACCTGCAGCAGCTCCCAGAATATAGCAACAACACATATACGCATATATACAACTAATGC
>JAPFFP010074941.1:0-70000 GCA_026153255.1 Solanum medicagineum | reverse complement strand
TACATAACCAGTAACCAGGACAACAATATACAAGCCATCTAATAAGCATAACAAGTCCCCATGACATAATAGTAGAGTGGCCAGCTGGTAAACACAACAAATATCACAACAACAACAGACAATCCAACAAAACCTCCTAGTATATTATCCATCTCACGAATAGGGTCATAATGGTAGAGCCTCAGTATATAATCAGGAGTAAAACAGATGAGAAATTCCCCAGATACATAATCCGGAGATCTGGTAATCCATAATACAAGGTATCAACAGAATCGTGATAATAGAGTCTTAATGTATAGCAACGAATATAACTGACAACCAACCTCTCAATGTACTAACAATGATACCAAATCACTCACATAGGTAAACAAGTATCAAGATAGGCATAAGTACCAGTCACATGGCATAAATTTGCATTTAACCCCAACAAGTGCGTTAACAAGACTAACAACCAGCTAGTATAATAGAAACAACTGTTACAGGACTCAAAATAGTGATCACAACTTCAAATGATCAATTATATCCTAGACTCAGTAAATCCCAACAATGTGACGACATACAATACACATTTCAACTCAATCTAGAGAAAGCAGAATCCTAGCCTATTTGAAAGGAGAATTCACGTACATTGAACCAGTCCACATGAGCTTTTTCCTTCCTGATCTCCTCCAAATGTTGCTCAGTTGTCAAAGTAGGAATTGCAATATAAATAGGGGTGTTTGGGTTGTAATATCTCATGAAACAAGGAGAATACATTAATTGAGACTAAAATGGGGAAAATGGCACTCATACCTGAAATGTTGAACCAACCTCATAAAACAGCCTCTATGTCAGACAGAGTCTATAGCCAAAAATTGATCTCAAAATGAGGCTCAGAAAAATAAGAAACATCTCAAAAATTAAGTTATATTTTTATCGAAAAACATTTATCTTCAGCAAATTCTGTATCAATTTACTCAAAAATACGACCAAAACTAATAGAATCTGAATATACCACGGCTTAAGTCTTGAAAAGTGGTACAGTCTATATCCAAATTCTACTTAATTTAGATACGAAATGGTCGAGATATTGCATCTTAAATTTTTTGGCAATTTACGATACTACACTCAACAAAAATAGTGATTCTTATCTCAAGATATGTGTCAAAGCTGAAATCTGAGGTCCCCGCAATTGTTCTCGCAAAATTTCGTATAATTTAACTTTTTTAATCAGTAAAAAAATGGATATATACATTGGCTATTTTATAGTTGTTGGAATATTTTGCCCTTTCCTTCGCGAAAAATGGCATTTTACTAGCTATCACCGCCTATCACTTGCCTCCGCAGACGCGAGCAAGGCACTGCAGACACGGGACTTGGCATGCCAAGGCCTTCATGAGTGTAGGCCTAGCCACGCGAATGCGGGGCTTTCTCCATTTTCACTCTGCGCACATGAGCAACCTTCCATGCACGTGGAGGGTTACCTTGTTGTGCCTGCACTAGCCAACCTCAAACACTCACTGAGGTGTCCTGGGCCTATTAGATGCAATTTTTTGAAATCAACTACGTAGCCGTATCAATTTTGACGTTTTAGATCCTATGATGTTATCAAAGATCCCAATAGAGCTCATTATGATAAAATAAGGGTCCCACTTCTTTTCAGTGAATTTTAACTAAAAGAACTAAGGGGATCAAAATGCATCCAAAAGTCCCAGCTATCCAATGAGATGTCGTTCGAGAAGAAATTCAATGTTTCGGAGTAAATCACACTATCATAATTTCCTTTTGAGCACGTTTACCTAGGTTTTCATCAAAATTTCATTTTAGCTTATTTTTTAACTAATTTATAAATACCTAGTTAAAATCACACCAGAACCCCCAATTCTCGGGTCAACCATGCTCCTAGCCTAATTTGGCCTTTTCGGAGCTGATCAAACATGAAAATTCCACCCTGATATCATTTGCTAGGACTTTACTCGAAAACTCATTTTATTGTTATAATCTTCCGTTTAACTCGAAAAGCTATATAAATCTCAATTGATTCACCCAACAACCCAACTAATGGTATCAACAAGTTGAAAATGGCCCAAGATCACTATGCACATGCTTAAACTGTAAAATACTCATAGAGACACAAAAATGACCTGGAGGGTCATTACAAAGTCATCATGAAGTCATTCAAAATAGAATTCTTACATAAGAAATCAGAATACTTCCAAGCTTCAATCACCATAAAGCGTTAATCTTCTGGAATTTAATGAATACTTTGTTTTATTAATGTTTGTAGACTCAAAGTAGTTAAATAAAATATCATATTTTATTGACATCTCTTAAAATCTACGCCAGTGAATTGTTCAGGTTTTTCAGTTGATGCTATAGCAGGTGCAATACTGGTATGACTCGTCGAATCAATATTCATTGCTGCAACTTTAAATCATCAATGACTTCAATGCCATTAGTCATCTCAGTTACAAAAAAAGACAAGCATACATAGTGTCTTCAAATTAAAACTTGATCTTTATTTTCAATATCTTTCTGATTTAACAATGAAGTTTGTAGCTCTCAATTATTACTCAAATGATCTTTGATCTTCTGACAAACTTTTAAGTTCTCCAAATCAGTATAAAGGTCAAACAGAGCATAAAATCACAAAGACTTTAATCTTCAAAAATCAATTACAACTACACGATAAGATAGTAATTTCCTTCAAATTGTTGTTTATAATAATAATGGAAAAGGGTCAAAATTGCCCCTAAACTATGTGAAATAGATCACTTATATGCTCCGTTGTATTTTGGGATCAAAAGTACCACTGCCATTATTACAAGGGACCACAAATGCCTTACCCCATTATCTTTGTCACATGGAAGTCCACATAGATATCCACATGGCAATAAAAGGGTCAAAATTACCCTCGAACTATTCAAAATAGCTCAAATATATCCTTCGACTATTTTTGGGATCAAAACTACCCTTGCCATCTATGTTTTGGACCACAAATGCCCTTACTCTATTGCCAACATGGGAAAAAAGAAACTTATATCTATATCACGTTTCTTTTTAAAATAATGTATCATAACAGAAAAATAGATAAATGACAGATGATAATAATTACTCATGAACAAAATTAAAAGACAACTTAAAATTTTCACGTGGGAGGAGATTCAGAGTATTTTCCTGTTGAGATGGGACTCCACCAAGGAACTGTGTTGAGCTATTTCTTGTTTGCCTTGGTGATGGATGAGCTGACGCGATCTATCCAGGAGGAGGTACCATGGTGTATGCTATTTGCAGATCACATAGTACTAATTGATGAGACTCGTACTAAAGTTAATGATAGGTCGGAGGCCTGGAGACACACCTTGGAGTCCAAAGAATTCAAATTGAGCAGGACCAAACTGAATATTTAGAGTGCAATTTCAGTGTTGGGAGGGATGAAGCAAACTTTGATATGAGGCTTGCCACTCAAGCTATCCCCAAGAGGGAAAACTTTAAGTATTTGGGGTCCATCATCTTGAGTAGTGGCGATATCCACGATGATGTAACACATCGTATTTGTGCAGCATGGACTAAATGGAGGCTTGCCTCTAGATTATTGTGTGACAAGAGGATACCACCTAAACTCAAAGGTAAGTTTTATAGAGTGGTGGTTAGAACATCGTTGCAGTATGAAGTGGAGTGTTGGCCAGTTAAAAAGGCACATGTTCACAAGATGCATGTCGCAAAGATGAGGATGCGGGAGATGGATGTCTGGTCATACCAGGAGTGATAAGGTTAGGAATGAGACCATTCAGGAGAAGCTGGAGGTGGCCCCAGTAGCCGAAAAGATGAGGGAAGCAAGACTGTGATGGTTTGGACTTATGCAGAGAAGGAGTACCGATGCTCCTATTCGGAGATGTGAGAGGTTGGTTTTGGGAGATACTCGGAAGGGTAGAGGTAGATCGAAGAAGTACTGGGGGGAGGTGATTAAATATGATATGACGGAACTTGATCTCACTGAGAACATGACCTTAGATAGAAAGAAGTGGATGTCGCGAATTAGAGTAGAAGGCTGATGGTAAGGTTAGGTATTTTATCATGTGTTCACATTATCTGTCATGTTATGTGTTAGTTTTATCTTTTTTACATATTGCGGTATGCTATTTCATTATTAGTCGCTCTTTCTGTTCCCTTCCCTTCTTTTCTGTCATATCTAGTTTCATTCTGCTTACAGGTTTTGAGATGAGGGTTCCCAGGAAACAGCCTCTCTACTTCTATGGTAGTGGTAAGGTCTGTGTACATTCTACCCTCCCCAGACCCCACTTATGGGATTCTACTGTGTATGTTGTTGTTGTTGTTGTTTAAAATTTTCACGTGATTTATCCAAACTATATATTTTAAAAATTAAAAATAAATTGTGTATATAAAATTTACCTAAATAATATATATATATATATATTTCTTTTTTCACTATTCTTATTATAAATAAGGGCATTTGTGGTTCAAAAGATACAAAATAACGGTAGTTTTGACCCTTTTATTACCACATGGATATCTGTGTGGATTGTCATGTTGATCACGCCTAAGTTATACCTCTCTTTTAGAGGATAAAAGGGTCATTATCAAATATAAAATCTAACCAAGGTTAGGGTCGAATCTCATAGAAAATATAGAGACTTTCTAAATCGATTCACCAATAAACAATTCAAGTATTAACTAACTCAATTCCCCAAATGGGGGCTTACAATGATTGATAAGAAATTAAACTTAACTAACTAAAACAAGAGATAATCAATAATTGTGAGCAACTTGGGAAATTGTGTTCCCCATGATCACCACCCCAATATCCCCGAATAACCCAATTCTCGACTTGAGTATAGCATGTAGGACGGTAATTTATGTTCACCAAGCCCTTTGGTCAAAGGTGAGAGGTGAATTTCACTATGTAACTTGGTCCATCTCCATAGTGTTAATACTAGCCATTACCTATAGTCCCAGTCAACTTCCCTTTTGTCTAGTTTGGTTGATTAGGTGAGAACACATCATCAAATCCTGTTAACCAATCTCTTTTCCTGTTTAATACCATTTGGATCGGTAAGGTAATACTAGGAGAGTTCTAGTGTTGGACACTACTATAAAACATGTAATACAAAGAGAATGGATTAATGCATGTAAATACCCATTCCAAGAATTGCAAATTATCCAGGTCTGTTTGATAGAACTTCATGGTTCCCACAACCCCAAGTTATGGGTTTAGCTACTCATGTTATGGGTAGATAAAGAAACTATGAATTGAGAAAACATAATTAATCTCTTACCCAAATAGATTTAAGAACAAGCAAACCCAATTTGTATTGAGAATCACAAGATTGAAAGATACAATGAATCCACAAGTGTATTCTCCTCTCTAATATTTAGTCTCAATGTATAAAACCCTAAAAAATGCTCTAGTGATGTTCTCTACTCTATTTTTGTTGTACTCCTTACTAAAAATAACCTAATTATACAACTTATAGTATTAACAAAATAAGTCCCAAAAAGTAGAAAATTGGTCGACATGCCACAATAACATGTAGTTACGACTCCTAACAAGGTTTACGAGTCTTAATCGGGGTCTCATGTACATCTTCTTGAATCTTGGACTTCACTGCCATATACTCATGACTCAAATTTTAAACTAAGTGGACTAGGATCACATTAGGACTTTCTAGGCTTGTAACGTAGTCTTAGAGGGCTTTGGTATGACATTTTGGAAAAATAGTGACTGAAGGTCAACCTTGAACTACGTTTTCCAACACTTTTACCTTACAAACTCCAATATTTCCACTTTATTCTCCCTTTTTCCACATTCAAGTTTTTCGGGTATTTTCTTCTCATTCTTCAGCTTATGCCTCATTTTTACACTTCGTTTTGTTTTAAACCTTAATCTAAGGCATCTTTTTCTTTTTCTTGTACTAGATATATGATCTTCTTCTTCTTCTTCTTCTCCTTCTTCTCCTCATTCCCAACTCACCACCTTATTTTTGTGATTTTACCCCTACACTGGCCACCCTTAACTTAGGCTTTTAGCCTATTTTGAAGTACACAATATCTATTCCCCAAACCAGGGTCACTTTTGGTAGCCACTCTCAACTTAGGCTTTTGGACTCAATCAAGGTTCACTATGCTCAATGAACAACTAGGGCCAAATTCAAGGTTAATCACTAGATAAGGTTAGGCTAATTAGGTGTTTTAGAAAGAATTGGTTCATGTAAGGCTCAAAATTTGGAACAAGGGATAAAACATTATTTGGTTGGTTATTTTAGACTAAAATGGACTAAATTAAAGAACAAAGGCCTAAGATCCTACAACGATAGCAAAAAGTGCCCGAAAATGTGTCGTGGAAGTACCCGAAATAGTAACTTTAATATATATCTCAAATTCCATGTGTTATTTCAAAATTTTGACTTCATGTTCTTGTTCAGGGGCAAAATTGAGTGGGAAAAGGGTCTAACCCCAATTAGAGCGAACAATTCACAATTTCAATTTTCAAAGTGACCATTTTCCAGTGAGGTGTGCGCGTTTCTGGTGCGACGCGCCAGTGTACATTTTCTATCTGGTTTTCTTTATCTCGGTCCAAGACTTTTAAGCCTTGGACCTAAGTGCTCCCATGCGTAAAGATACTTATACTTAGCCATATTTCACCCTCATATCATTAAGGACATTCCTCAATACTCACTCAAATATTTAGGCTCATATTTCTCTCCAAATTCCAAGTCTCAATACTCATATAGATCTTAAGATTCTCATTCAAACTTCAAGTCTCCATCTCCAATCTTCTTCAAGGATTCTCCAAAGTTAAGATATGTGGGTTTTTTCATGGGTTCATTTCACCCATGATGCCCAATCTTCTTTTTACCTAAAATTGCATGATTTAATGATTATTTACTCACGGGTCTTACTTATTATGAATTTCACTGCACATTATGTTGGGGTTTCATGAAATTATGACTAGTTTAGCATGTTTTGAGCTATGAATCTAAAATCTATTGTAAGATTTGATGAAGGATTTTGATGTATATTATTTGAGGGTGTTACCAAGTATCTATTGGTGGTATTACACTGTATTTTCTAGAATGATTCCACTCTTAAATTGCATGCTTTTACATTAGCACTATACACCCGCCAAGTATTAGATAAAATGTCTAGTTATGGATTCTTGAGTTTTTGGGGGTCTAAAGCATGACATATGAGTTGAATGACTTTATGATGATGATAGGAATGTTTATATGAGTTGTTTTCGTGAAAAAGTACCTATGGTGTTGCAAGTAGATTGTTGGGTTCTCATGTTTATTGTGTTCTTGAGAAAATGGAGAAGGGCCCTCCCTTGATGCTTGAAATGTAATGGGTTGATGAGCTAGTTTTATGATTACTACAGAAAATATTATATTGTAAGGTATGGACATCCTACCAAAAAGGCCATGCCGTAAAGTAGAATGACTAATAGGTTCCACCAAAAAGATCATGTTGTGAGGTGTGGAGATTCTGTCAAAAATGCCATGCCATAAGGTAGAATGAATCATGGCTCCTACTAAAGTAGGAGATGTCTTATGCTACCTATCAAAAACACTATGTCAAAAGGTAGGGGTATTAGTAACACTCTCTAAAAAAATAATACCGTAAGGCGAGTGGGGGCCATTTAGCCCATTTCATGAAGGTTGGTAAAAAGGGTTTGAGTATGTATTCCATATTGAGTTTACATTCCTTGATCGTTATTACAAGCATGTTTTACCTTATGCATTGATCATGCATGTCATATTGATGTTATACCTATCCTTTGCTTATAATTATGCATTTCGATTATGTTGCCTATCCCTTGCTAGAATTGTATCCTACATACTTAGTACATTCAAACATACTAACACATACTCTATGCCTACATGATGTTACCATTTAGGAACCGGAACTCCATTTGGTCATCATCCCCCTCCACATGGCTAGTGGTATCTATTCAAGTTAGTTGGTGAGTCCTCCTTTCCCTGGATGGTATCTTTGATATTATGTTATGTATAGAGACTCTCTCTTCCTTTGATGTATGCTTTGATTATGAGGGTGAGCTCGGTTGCTTGTCTTGAACCCCGCTAAGTATCTATGTAGTACAGGTGTTGTTGGACATAATGTGTAATTATGCTATGAACATTGACTCTCTTGTCACTTGATTTTATATTATGAAAGATCTCTATTAGTCCCTTTGTCCTTATTTCTATTCTTTCAATACTATTTAATTACTTATGCGACTAAGGATGTGTAATGATATGCTAAGAGGCTTGTTTGAGGTTCCTTTGGTTCCTCTTTCACCGGTCACGACTAGGCCCTAAGTCTGGGTTGTGACAAAGATGGTATTAGAGCACTAGGTTATGAGATCCTCGGAGTCCAATATGCCACGTAGATTAGAGTCTTATTCATGGTTTGATTGTGCACCACGACTATGAGTAGGAGGCTATGAAACATTTTAGGAAATGTTTCCCTTCTTCATGTTCTAAGTCGTGCTATAGAGTTGAAGTAAGTTTTCCCCCCTAAAAATTATTCTTTGCCATCCTAGATCACACCTTACACAAGAGGAAGAAGAGGTCACGCTCCTGAGGAACAACCGGCCTATTGTGAGCTCCAGGATGCTCTCACTTTGCTAGCTCAAGCTATAGCCCACAAGTTAATCAAGGGGCCCAAGCCCCTCATGCTCCTACCCCAGGATCTAGGATGAGAGACTTCATGAGGATGAAGCCACCAGAGTTCTACGGGTCAAAGGTGGATAAGGATCCACAAGAGTTTATTGATGAGATTTATAAGGTATTGGACATCATGGGTGTTAGATTGGAACACAAGGTGGAGTTGGCGACTTACAAACAAAAGGTGGTATAATAAATATGGTTTACTCAAAGGAAGCAGGGGAAGGCAAACAATAATGCGGTTCTATGGGTGGAGTTTAAGGCAGATTTTCTTAATCGGTTCTTGCTTATTGAGCATAGGGAGTCCAAGATACTGGAGTTCATGAATTTGAAACAAGGGACAATGAGTGTAAGGGAGCATGCCCTCAAGTTCAACCAACTCTCTAAACATCCTTCTCACTTGGTTGCCGTCCCAAAGGCTAGAATGAACAAGTTCGTGATGGGTCTCTCCGATTTAGTGAGTGGAGAATGTCGGTCCACTATGTTGATTAGTGACAAGGATTTGTCCCGCTTGATGACTTATGTCGAAAAAATGGAGGAGGAGAGGTTGAGGAAAAGAAGAGGTAATGAGGCTAAGAGGGATCAATTTGATAGTGGCTCCTATGGTCTAGAGTCCAACGATGCTCCAAGCAAGAGGGTTGCTAAGAATGGGGTGTCAAACCCAAGGCGATGATGGAGTGACTCATCCTAGATGCCAAAAATATGGGAGGAATGTCACGACCCAAGCCTAATATCTAGACGTGACATGGCGCAAGGGGAACCTGAAGGGACCCCAAGCAAGCCTCTTAGCACATCATTACACCTCTTTGGTCGCAAAACCAATAAACTAGCAACAAAAGAGTAGAAATAGGGATAACCAGAGCTAAGGGACATCATTCATATCATAACAACAAGAGTCAATAGAGAGTCAAAAGTCAAAACATTACACATGACATGTTCAATAACACCTCTAATACATAGGTAAGAGCGGGGCCCAAGACAAGGAACTAGGCTCACCCTCATAGTCAACATTTACATAAAAGAAAGGTAGCTTAAGAACATAACATGAGACAATAATCAAGTCCTTGGAATGGAGAACTTACCAATAAGCTTAAGTGAAATTATACTAGCCACGTGGATGGAGATACTCAAGCGGAGCTCTGGTTCTTACATGGTGACATCATGTAGGCATAGAGTATGCATTAGTATATTTGAATGTACTAAGTATGTAGAATGCAATGCAACAAGTGATAAGTACCATAATCAAAATGCATAACATAGGCAATGAATAAGCAGATAGCAATATGGCATGTATGAATGATACTTGACGTAAAATCATGCTTATATAGAACATATATATGTGCAAAAAGAGACCACATTAGTGCATATCCAAGGCCTACCACCTTCTTAGAGACGCGCATGAGGTACAAACCCCTTCATATGGTTGATGAAGTAAAAACCCCCCAACGAGGTTATCAAGGTACAAACCCCTCGACAAGTTTGAACGGGCTTGCCACCTCCTGAGCGAGCAATCGAGGTAAAAACCCCTCAGCAAGGTTACCCGGGCCTACAACCTCCCGAGTGAGGCTTGGTCATTTTCCCCACAATATAGAGATAATATCATGTACATACATTCCTTTCCTCATCATATAGTCATTCAACTTATAAGACATGCATTGAACCTTCAATTCCTCAAGAAAATCATAACTGGACATTTTATCAAACACTTGGCGGGTGTGTTGTGCTAGTGCAAAACCATGCAATTCAAGGGTGAAATCATGCTAGAAAATTCAGTATAAAACAATCAATAGATACTTGGTAACACCCTCAAGCAATATACATCAAAACCCTGCATAAAATCTCATAATAGATCTTAGATTCCTAGCTCAAGACATACTAAAACAGTCACAATTTCATGAAACCCCAACATAATGTGTAGTGAAATTCATAATACATAAGACCCATGAGTAAATCAACTTTAAATCATGCAATTTTAGGGTAAAAGAAAGCTTGGGTATCATAGGTGAAAGGAATCCATGAAAGAAACCCACATACCTTAGCTCTTGGAGAATCCTTGAAGAAGATTGGAGATGGAGACTTGAAGCTTGAATGAGAACCTTAAGATCCGGATGCATTTTGGGACTTGAAATTAGGAGATGAAATATTGTCTAAGTGTTGAATGAGTATTGGGGAATGTCTTGGATGATATGAGGGTGAAATAAGGCTAAGTATAGGCATTTTCATGCATGGGAACACTTAGGCCCAAGACCCAAAAGTCATGGACCGAGATAAAAATTAGCCACAAAAGTACATAGAAGTGCACCCTTGACTCGTCGCGCCAGGAGGCGCGGATCGTCTCTGGAAATCGCATTTTTACACTTTTCAAATTTTGCTACAGTTTCTCTTAAATCGGAGTTAGACTCATTTTTCACTTAATTTGACCCCCTGAACAAGAATATGAAGTTGTATTTTCGATGTCACTTATGAATATTTTGAGATATATGGAAATTATGATTCCGGGCACTTCGGAGGTACAATTTTAGGCACTTTTTGGGGTCGTTTCAATATCTCCCCTTAGCAACATTCATCCCCGAATGCCAAAGAAACATATATGAGAGACATAAACATGAAATTTTCAGCCCATATAAAGATGCAACAATGCACTTAAACATCATTTCAAAAATCTCAACATAAGTGTAAAATCATCATACACTTTTCATTTTAAACATGAATGTATGAATGTCATGGGCTGAACTTAGACTTGAAATTGCATAGGTGACTTGGATTGATACCTTAGGCTTGAGTAGAGTGGAAATGATAAGGATATCACTTATGCATGTCCGCTTCGACCTCCCATGTAGAACTTTCAACTTGTTGATTCCTCCAAAGGACCTTATCAGAAGCCACATCCTTGTTCCTCAACCTCTTCACTTGTCTATCAAAAATTTGAACCAGAACCTCTTCATAGGTCGAATTGTCTTCAATAACAATGACAACATCAAGAGGCATAATAGCATTAGGGTCTCCCACACATTTTCTCAACATGGATTACATAAAAGACCGATGAACCAAATCCATCTCACTAGGCAATTCCAACTTATAAGCTACCTTAGCAATTCTCCTCATTACCCTATACGGACCCACATATCTTGGGCTCAACTTGCTCAAACCCAATCACCCACTTTGAATTCAAGATCCCTTCTCCTCACATTGGCATAGGACTTTTGGCAACTTTGGACCGTCTTCAACCTTTCCCTAATCATCTTAACCTTCTCAAGAGCCTCCATAACTAGATCTGGTCCCAACAAGGCCACCTCACCAACCTTAAACCACCCAATCGGTGATCTACAACTTCTACCATAAAGAGCCCCAAAAAGAGCCATACCGATGCTAGAATGGTAGTTATTATTGTAGGCAAACTCAATCAATGGAAGATGATGATCCCAACTACCCTTAAGATCCAACACATAAGCTTTTAGCATATCGTCAAGGGTTTGAATAGTTCTTGCGACTTGGCTATCCGTTTGAGGGTGGAAGGTCGTACTAAGTTTGACCTTTGTACCAAGACCTCTTGGAAAGACCTCCAATAATGTGAAGTAAATTGAGCACCACGATCCTATATAATGGATAAAGGAATCCCATGCAATCTCACTAAGTCATGAATGTACAACCTAGCATAATCTCCAACCCCATATGTGGTCTTAACCGGTAGAAAGTGAGTCGATTTCGTCATCCTATCAACCACAACCCAAATGGAATCTGTAACACCCCACATCTTACATGTACTAATGTTTTTTAATTAATTATGTTATGGTTTGGTGAAATTTGCATCAATTCTTAAAAGTTCTTGTTCTCGTGTTAATGGGTGATATGGACGTCTAACGTTTAAGAAGGTCTTGTGTATATGTGTTTTATGTTAAATTGAGGATATCATAACTCTAAAGAAAGTAAGGTTATTGAGGTATTTGTATGAACTAATAATTTGGTAGGTGAGTCACCTACTTGCTTAGTTTGAAATTACTAGCTAATCAGAGACGAGGTTCGACGTCAATTTTGTCCAAGTTAGGTTATGAATAAAGTTTGTGTTGAGGTTGTAAGTTTATCTTATATTTTTACATCATAAGCGGACTTAAATTTCAGTTGGGAAGCATGGAAAAAATGGGACTAAGCCCATCCCAATTCATTGGTAATTTTGGCCCAAAGTAAATAAAGGAATATGTTAGGAATGGGCAGCAAAAAGCCCATCAGATTTGGAACCAACTAGGCCCAATTTTGGGGGACATAATGCTGAATTATCAGCTAAATTATATGGGGTATTAGTTGGTGAAATGGTCAAAAGAAATTCTTCCAAGTATCTATGTAAAAAGTGTTCAAAACAGCTCCCACAAGCATTTTCCACTTGCAGCAAAAACAGAAAAATTCAGCTTTACTCTCTAATTCCTCTCAACTCTCTCTCGACATTTCTTGACCCTAAGAAGCAGCCAAATGACTATTTTGGGGTTCTTAAAGAGGATATCGACTTTGAAGATAAAGGTAAGTGATTATAGTTGTGTTTGTAGTAAGGTTTCTTCATAAGAATCAAGAAGTATATGTTGATATGTTTGCTGGAAAATTCTGGATAGCTTGTGTCCAGAAAATTGCTGCACTGTTTCCTTTTGTTTTAGTGATTTCTAAATGGTTTGTGGGTTTTATTATGAAGAGAATTTGATATTCTTAACATGGTTTAAGTTGTATTTATTAACCTAAGATTGCTTCCCAGGTTGTGGTTTCATTTAACAAAGTGTTTCCTTGTGCTATTTTAAGTGTGAGGTTAGTTGGAAATTGTGGGTTGATGGATGGAATGTATTGACTCACGTCTTCATGACTTTTTGGTTGATGTTATAAGACTTTGTTATCACTGTTGGTGTGTGTAAATGTTGTTGGAAAGGTTTTGTTAGATTTAGAAAAGGTTTGGAATTGTCGTCATCGAAATGTAGCAAGGGGGGTAATGTTATGTTGTCCGTTTGTAAGTTGTGTAGAATTGTTGGTATGTTGTTCCACGACTTACCCTGATTTGGGATTGTTTTTGGACTATATTAAGACTGGTTTTATATGGTAAAATCATTGGAAACAATTTTGGTAAAATTAAAACAGTTCCGGGATTGTTGACATCGAAGTGTGGTGAAAGGATATATCGTTATGTCGCTTGTTTGTATGTTGTGAAGAATTATTGTGTGTTATGTTTTGTGGGTTGTTTTAGGACTGTTAAAGGTATACAAATAAGAT
This sequence comes from Solanum medicagineum, assembly GCA_026153255.1. Lineage (NCBI taxonomy): Eukaryota > Viridiplantae > Streptophyta > Magnoliopsida > Solanales > Solanaceae > Solanum > Solanum medicagineum. The sequence goes on along the minus strand of JAPFFP010074941.1, from coordinate 56,093 downwards.
GTACATGACATGTACATAAGAATGGTTGTTAAAAAATATGTTTATAAGTGAAAAGGTTGGAGAAATGTCCTTGCGTCACTAATTGAAAGCTTGCTGTCCGGGTAATCATTTTTATGATATTGGACTGCCTAGAAATGTTGTGTTGCTGCTAATACTAGTTTTACTGCCTAATATGGTGTAGATACATATTTGAGGGAAAAGCACCCACTCCAAGGTAGTGACGAGGTCATACGACGAGGTATGTAAGGCTACTTGAATTCGTATCATTTGGCATGAAACATAGAACCTTCGGTAAGTAAAGGCATTTATCTACTCCAACATGACAAGAAGCCATGTATCCACTCTTTCACATGTTCATACTTTCCTATATATAGTTACTTTCAAATTTATATACACACATGGATACCAAGTACATGAATTCTAGTTGCTAAACAAAGTTCATGAGTTGTTTCATTTCATACGAAAAATTTTATTGATTATGTAACATACTCTCTTCATTGCCATACTGTCTTGTATGATTATTTACATGTTATACATTTCATATACAACCCTAAAGTTCCAACATTATGACCACCAAAAGAATCAACTCAAAGGTAATTTAAAGATAAAGTATTCAGCTTTTGATGGGTGGTAGCCCGAGGGGGTGAAAGCATCACCTAGCATAGGGACGATCCTATCACGGGTGGTAGCCCGAGGGGGTTAAAGAATAACCTAGCATAGGGACGATTCCGATACAGTTATACCACTGATCAGCTGGTCATTTACAGTACATGATGAACAAAGATTATATAGTAAAGGTAAAGTGATATAAAGAATATAAAGTATACGATCCCAAATTATAGTTGAAGGTGGTCTCTTATCCTGTACCATTACATAGTTTCATTTGAATTGTACTTCATATGCAATAATTTGTGCCTTACATTTTCAGTACATTATCTCCTACTGAGTCCCTTTCGGGGGACCTGCATTTCATGCTGCAGGTACAGGTGCTAGTAGATCTCCCCAGTAGAGTCAAGGACATTTAGCTATTGTTACCAAGCTCCAGGTTGCTCTGGAGTTTTGTGTGCGTCTAAAGTTTATATGTTTGTATTATATGTTTAATTGAGGCAGGGCCTGTCCCGATCCTTATTCAATATTTCTCTTATCCAGAGACTTTGTAGACTATGTAAATTAAAGTGTGGGCATGTTTTGTACTTTCGACATCGTGGCCCCAACGGCCTAGTCATATGCATTATCTTTTGGGCGTGTATAATTGTTTACTTGCATAAAGACATGTTAAGTATAGAAATTCTTTATAAAATGTATAGGAAGTGCATAGGTATAGGTTGGTTCTCCCGAGCCTTATCGGCAACGGGTGCTGGTCCGCCCTAATGGGACTTGGGGCGTGACAGAATCAAACCCTTCCTAGTCTTGGGCAACCTAACTATAAAGTCTATATTAATATCTTCCACTTCCAAGTAGGAACCTCAATGTCTTGGGTTAGGCCACCCATCCTTTGATGTTCGGCCTTGACTTGTTGGCAACTATGGCAACCGGAAACAAATTTGGCAATGTCCTTCTTCATGCCTCCCCATCAATACACCTCTCTCAAATCTCTATACATTTTAGTAGAACTGCGGTGAATAGGATAGGAAGAACGATGAGCCTCATCAAGAATCCTCTCTTAAGCCACCAACACAAGGCATACACAACCTACCTTGGTATCTAAGGGTACCATCTCCCCCTTGAGAGAAAACCTCCACTTTCCCATCACTAACCAAGGCCTAAAATTCTAACAAGGAGGGATCAGGATCTTGCTTAGCTTTCACCTCCTCAACCAATGAAGACTTAGAACCATCAACAACAACACCACCACTATTGTCCATCTCTTCCAACCTAACTCCCAATCTAGCCAACTGATGGACCTCTCTAGCCACCTCTTTATCACCACCATCAACATGAGTTAGGCTACCTATACACACCCTACCCAAAGCATCCACCACAACATTAGCCTTACCCGGATGATAATACACACTCTTATCATAGTCCTTAAGAAGTTCTAACCATCTCCTTTTCCTCAAGTTAAGATCTTTTTAAGTAATGACATATTGGAGACTCTTGTGATCAGTGAACACATCAACATGCACCCTATACAAATACTGGCGTCAAATATTTAATGCAAATACCATGGCGGCTAGTTCAAGATCATGAGTAGGATAATTCTTTTCATGCACTTTGTGATCCTAGAAGCATAGGCTATCGTCTTACCATTTTGCATTAGAACACAACCCAAACCAACTCTAGAAGCATCATAATACACGACAAATCCCTCTACCCCTTCTGGTAGTGATAAAATAAGAGCGGGCACAAGCTTATCTTTCAATGTTTGGAAGCTCCTCTCACACCCATCGGTCTACACAAACTTAGTTTTCTTTTGAGTCAATTTAGTCATGGGAAAAGCAATAGAAGAGAACCCACTCACAAATCTCTGATAGTATCCCGCCAAGCCGAGGAAGCTCCTAACATCCGATGGGGTCAATGGTCTATGACAATTTCTAATCACATCCATCTTTTTAGGATCCACCTTTATACCATCCCCCGATACCACATGACCTAGGAAAGCAACTTCTTTCAATTCTCATATTTAGCATAAAACTTCTCCTCCGTCAATCATTGAAACACTACCCTCAAATAAGCCACATGCTTCTCCTCACTAAGAGAATAGATCAAAATATCATCAATAAATATAAAGAATTAAGGTGGGGTTTGAAGACCCTATTCATAAGATCCATGAAGATAGACAGTGCATTGGTCAACCTAAAAGACATCACAACAAACTCGTAATGCCCATACCTAGTCCAAAAGTCATCTTTGGAATATCACACTCCCTCGCCTTCACTCTATGAACCCAGACCGAAGATCAATCTTAGAGAAATGGCTAGCCCCTTGCAATTGGTCAAACAAATCATTAATTCTTGAAAGAGGATACCTATTCTTGATGGTGACCCTATTAAGTTGCTAGTAGTAAATACACATTCTAAGGGACCCATCCTTCTTATTCACAAACAACACTGGTGCACCCCAAGGTGATTGACTAGGCCTAATAAATCCCTTCTCCAACAAGTACCTCGATTGTTCTTTCAACTCCTTCAACTCCGCCGGGGCCATATGTTAAGGGAGAATAGAAATGGGTTGAGTATCAGGAAGGAGATCTATACTAAAATCTATTTTTCTTTCGAGAGAAACATTGAGAAGGTCATATGGAAAGACATCAAGGAAATCATTTACAACTGGAACTAACTCAATGGGAAGGACCGTGGACTCTACATCCGTAACCCTCACAAGATGATAAAGATACCCCTTAGAGATCAACTTACGGGCTTTAAAGCAAGAGATGAACCTACCCTTGACCACCACACCATGACTCCCCCACTCAAGAACGGGTTCCTTTGGGAATTGGAACTTAACCCTACAGATTCCACAACCAATAGAGGCATAATATGGATGCAACCTTTCCATCTCAAGAATGACATCAAAATCAAACATATCTAATTCAACAAGATCACAAGGAAATATTTTATGCAAGATGCAAATGGGACAATTTTTATAGTCCTTCCTAGCAACAATAGATGCATCAACAGGAGCAGATACCTCATATGACTCGCACAACAATTCGAGCTCAACATGGTACTTTTTGGCAACAAAGGGGGTAACAAAAGAAAGAGTGACACCTGAATCAATCAATGTACACACATTAAAATCAAAGACTTTTAACATACCTGTGATGACATAGGGAACCTAGTCAACCCCTTGCCTCCCTTGGAGTGCATAGAACCAATTTTTCCTTGGGGCACCACCTTGTTGACCACCTCCCCACAAGGAACCGCATTAGCACCCTATGGATGAACCTCCTTATCCGTGTTGCGATTTCGAGGGTAATCCATCACCTTATGTCTAACTTCCCCAAAACCATAACAAGCATTAGTATCCCTCAAGCTTTGGCCACTATGACCCCTACCACATTTCGGACACCCACATTAGGAACCTCACCTCAACACCTAGGGCCCTTGGAAAGTCATTGGCAACCCTCTTATGAGAGAACTCTTGTCCTTGATGTAACTGGCCACCATTTTGACTTTGGAACTTTCTCTCAAAATGAACCATCTTGGCCTCATAACCCTTTCTTTTCCTCAATTTCTCCTCCTCCATTTGCTCAAAATAGGTCATTAAATCAGAAAAATCCACGTCACTTATCAACATAGCATACCTTCACTCATCACTCACCAAGTCGAAAACACCCATCACTAATTTATTCATTCTAGACCTTGAGTCGACCACCAAATGTGGAGCATATTTTGAAAGCTGATTGAACTTGAGGGCACACTCCCTCACACTCAAAGATCCTTGTTTCAAGTTCATGAACTCCACCAACTTAGAATCCTAAGCTCAAGAGGGAAGAATCGATTAAGAAAGGCCTCCTTGAATTCATCCCATAGAACCACATTGTTGTTCTCCTTCTCCTCCTTCCATTCAGTGTTTCAAATTTGTGCTACCCCCTTGAGTTGATAAGCTGCTAACTCTGCTTTATCTTCCGACCTCACATATATAATCGCCAACACCTTGTAGACCTCATCAATGAACTCTTGAGGGTCCTTCTTTTACCTTTGACCTATAAAATTCAGGGGGCTTCAATCTTATGAAGTCTCTCACCTGAGATGCCGGTGTAGGAGCATGAGGGGCTTGGGACCCTTGGTTGGCTTGTTAGCCACAACTTGTGCAAGCAAAGTGAGAACACCCCGGAGCTCATCATGAGTCGATTGACCCTCAGGAGTGCGGGCTCTTCTTCCTCTTATGTTAGGCATGATCTAGCATAGCGAAGGACAATCATTTTTGGGGAAAACCTTACCTCAACTTCCATAGCACGATATAGAGTAAGAAGAAGGGAAACATTTTCTAAATGCCTCAAAGCCTCTTGCTCATAGTTGTTGTGCACAACATAACCCCAAACAAGACTCTAATCATGCGGTATGTTGGACTATGAGGATCTAACAACCTAGTGCTCTGATATCAAGTTTGTCATGACCTAAGCCTAGGGCCTAGACGTGAGACGGCGCAAGGAGAACCTAAAGAGACCCCAAGAAAGCCTCTTAGCACATCTTTACACCTCTTTGGTCGCAGAAGCAACAAAAAGGCAACAAAAGAGTAGAAATAGGGATAGTAGATGCTAAGGGACATCATTCATATTATAACAACAAGAGTCAAGAGAGAGCCAAAGCTCATAATATTACACATGACATATCCAATAACACCTCTAATACATAGATAAGAGCGGAAGCCAAGACAAGCAACCGAGCTCACCCTCATAGTCAACATTTACATAAAAGAAAGGTAGTTTTAGCACATAGCATGAGACAACAAGTAGCGTCCCCGGAATGGAGGACTCACTAATAAGCATCAGTGAAATCATACTAGACACGTAGATGGAGATGCTCAAGCGGGGCTCCAGTTCCTACATGGTTACATCATGTAGGCATAGAGTATGCGTTAGTACATTTGAATGTACTAAGTATGTAGGATACAACGCAACAAGTGATAAGTACCATAATCAAAATGCATAACATAGGCAATGAATAAGCATATAGCAATATGGCATGTATGAATGATACTTGAAGTAAAATCATGCTTATATAGAATATATGCATGTGGAAGAAGAGACCACATTAGTGCATATCCAAGGCCTACCACTTCTTTGAGGAGACGCATGAGGTACAAAACCCTTTATGTGGTTGATGAGGTACAAACCCCCCTACGAGGTTGATGCGGTATAAACCCCCCAATGGGGTTATCAAGGTACAAACCCCTCAACATGGTTGCATGAGACTGTCTCCTCCCGAGCGAGGCGATTGAGGTTCAAACCCCTCAATAAGGTTACCCGGGCTGTACAACCACCAAAGTGAGGCTTGGTCATTTTCCCCATACTATAGAGATAATATCATATAAATATATTCCTTTCATCATCATATAGTCATTCAACTTATAATACATGCATTGAACTTTCAATTTCTCAAGAAAACCATAACCGAACATTTTATCAAATACTTGGTGGGTGTGTAGTGTTAGTGTAAAACCATGCAATTCAAGTTTGAAATCATGGCAGAAAATTCTGTGTAAAACCATAAATAGATACTTGGTAACACCCAAGCAATATATATCAAAATCCTTCATCAAGTCTCACAATATATCTTAGATTCAAAGCTCAAAACATACTAAAACAGTCACAATTTCATGAGACCGCAACATAATGTGTAGTGAAATTCATAATACATAAACCTATGAGAAGATCAACTATAAATCATGCAATTTAGGATAAAAGGAAGTTTTGATATCATGGGTGAAAGGAACCCATGAAACAAACCCACATATCTTAGCTCTTGGAAAATCCTTGAAAAAGATTGGAGATGGAGAGTTGAAGCTTGAATGAGAACCTTAAGATCCGGATGAGTTTCGAGACTTGCAATTAGGAGATGAAATATTATCTAATGGTTTGAATGAGTATTAGGGAATGTCTTGGATGATATGAGGGTTAAATAAGATTAAGTATAGGTATTTTCACGCATGCAAACACTTTGTTCGAAGACCCAAAAGTCTTGGACCAAGATACAAAACTAGCCACAAAAATAAATAGAAGATTGCCCTTGGGGCGATGCGCCAAGGGCGCTGATCGTCTTTGGAAATTACATTTTTGCGATTTTCAAATTTTGCTATGGTTTCTCTTAAATTGGAGTTAGACCTACTTTTCACTCAATTTTACCCCCTGAACAAGAATATGAAGTTGGATTTTTAATATCACGCACGAATTGTGAGATATATATAAATTATGATTCTAGGCACTTCCGAGGCACATTTTCGGACACGTTTTGGGGTAGTTTCAAGGAAACATGGTAATACATGTTGGAGGAACGTGAGTGCATGCTTTGGGTGTGTTGAAATGGGCCAGAAAATTCTGAATTGCTCATATACTCAAAACAAGGGTAAAGATAGTGATGTTGTTAAAGTGGATGCTCCAAGGCATAATCGGTTCTATGCTCTGGAGGCAAGGGGTAGATGAGGCACCCAATGTTTCTATTAGTATGTTAAAGTTCCTTTGACTTAGGTGAGTGTGCATTAGTGGGTTCGAGTGCCACTATTTCCTTTATCCTTTTGTTGCTTGTGGCCTTCTTGTGTGTCCCGAGTTGTTATGTAAACCTTTGGTGTCTACCCTTTTGTTGAGTATGTTGTTTCTAGAAAGTTCATAGGTATTGATCCTTGTTCGTATTGCATTAGGTCTTGTCTTGTGATATTAGTTGGACTTAGCTTGATGGGTTGGAGGTCTTGGGGTGGTTTGGCTACTTGCATATCATTCTTCCAATGAGAGTAGTAACCATAAGGTTGTAATGTGATGGTGAGGATGGGCGATCTATTTGATCAACTACAATGGGGTAGTCACTTCTCTAAGATTTCTTTGAGGTTCGGCTTTTGTCCCCAAGTGAGGATAAGGGTAGGTGATATCCCTAGGTATCCTTTTTGGGCTAGGTGTGAGCATTTGAGTATTGGTCAAGTTGTTTTGTTCACTCACGCACTGGCTATGTTTATGGGTTTCATGAATAGGGTCTTAAAACCCTACCTTGGCATGTTTGTGGTTGCCTCTAGTGATGGAGTATTGATTTATTTAGAGCTTATGGACCATTTAGGTGTAGTGTTGCAAGTTTTGGGGATGAGAGATTCTTTGCTAAATATGATAGGTGTGAGTTGAGAATAACAAGAAGGTGGTTAGAACTGCTTAAGGATTATGACATGAGTGTTCATTATTTTTCCTCGGTAAGGTTAATGTTGCGGTCGGTGCTCTAAGTGACCTAGCAAGTGTTGATGATGGTGGCAAAGGGGTGACTAGAGAGGTCCATCGGTTGCCTAGATCGAGTGTTAGGTTGGAGGAAGTTGAACATGGTGGTGTAGTATTCTTGATGGTTCCAAACCTTCTTTGGTTGAAGAGGTCTAGATTAAGCAAGTCCTTGATTCCGCCTCTGTAGGTTGTCTCCCAAGGGGGAGATGGTAGTTTATGGTACCAAGTGGACTACATGTGGTTAATGTTGACAAATGAGTTTATGGTTTTAACTACTTATATGGTGTAGAGGAAGACTAGTGAGGTCACATACGAATGGGAATTGCCTATGGATATAGATATAGTTTGTCTAGTTCTTCGTGCTTCTAGGTTGAGGGGATGTGTTGGCGACTCTAGTACTATAGAATTATTTGAGGTTGTGGGTGTTGTGGAGGATAAGTTGGATTAGGAGAAGGTCTTGGTGGATGTATTGGACGGATGGTTGGAGAAGTTGATTGATAAGGATGTGGTGTTGGTCAAGGCCCTTTGGAAGCATTTTCAAGTCGAAAGTGTCTCTCGGGGAGCTGGAGCGGGCATGGAGAAGCAATATCCACACCTCTTTCATTCTATTCAAACTTATGATAACACGTCAATCCCTTTTATTATTTCAAGTCTTATGTTTTAGCCCATATGTCATTTGCATGCATTCATGTTTATATGGATAAATTCATGATGATTTTAACACTTATGTTGAGATTTTAAAATGGTGTTTAAATGTGTTGATGCATTCATGTTGGGGGCTGATTTCTTCATGATCACGCTTCTCATGTACGTTTCTTTGACATTCAAGTATGAATGTTCCCAAGGGGGAGATATTGAAACGACCCCAAAAAGTGCCCGACAAAGTGCCTCGGAAGTGTCCAGAATTGTAACTTCCATATATTTAAAAATCTATGTGTAATTTCAAAAATTCAACTTCATATTCCTGTTTAGGGGGCAAAATTGAGTGAAAAAAGGGTCTAACCCCAATTTTAGAGCGAACGATTCACAATTTCAATTTTCAAATTGAGCATTTTCCAGTGAGGTGTGCATGTTGTTGGCGCGATGCGCCAGTGTACATTTTTTGTCCAACATTTTTTTATCTCGGTCCAAGACTTTTGAGTCTTGGACCTAAATGTTCCCGTGAGTGAAAATACCTATACTTAGCCTTATTTCACCTTCATATCATTCAATACATTCCTCAATACTCACTCAAACATTTACGCTTAAAACCTCAAGTTCCAAAACTCATCCTAATCCTAAGGTTCTCATTTAAACTTCAAGTCTCCATCTCCGATCATCTTCAAGGATTCTCCAAAGCTAAGGTATGTGTGTTTCATTCATGGTTTCCTTTCACCCATGATGCCCAAGCTTCCTTTTACCTAAAATTACATGATTTAATGATGATTTACTCATGGGTTTTACTTATTATGAATTTCATTGCATATTATGTTAGGGTTTCTTGAAATTATGATTGTTTTAGCATGTTTTGAGCTATGAATCTAAAATCTATTGTGAGATTTGATGACGAGTGTTGATGTATATTTTTTGAGCGTGTTACCAAGTATCTTTTGATGGTTTTACACTGATCTTTCTAGTATGATTCCACTCTTGAATTGCATGGTTTTACACTTGCAACACACACCCGCCACGTGTTTGATAAAATGTCCAGTTATGGATTCTTGAGTTGTTGGGAGTCTAAAGCATGGCATATGAATTGAAAGACTTTATGATGATGATAGGAATGTTTATATGAGTTGTTTTCATGAAAAAGTACCTGTGGTGTTTCAAGTAGATTGTTGGGTTCCCATATTTGTTGTGTTGTTGAGAAAATGGAGAAGGCCCTCCCTTGATGCTTAAAATGTAATGGTTTGATGAGCTAGTTCTATGATTCCTACTGAAAAGATTATATCCTAAGGTATGGACATCCTACCAAAAAGGTCATGCTGTAAGGTAGAATGACTAATGGTTTTCACCGAAAATATCCTATCGTAGGGTGTGGACATTCTATCGAAAATGCCATGATGAAAGGTAAAATGGATCACGACTCCTACCTAAAAGATTATATCGTAAAATAGGGGACGTCTTATGCTACCTATCAAAAAGACTGTGTCACAAGGTAGGGGTATTGGTAACACTCTCCAAAAACGTTATACCATAAGGCGAGTGGTGTCTATTTAGCCCATTTCATCAAGGTTGGTAAAAAGGGTTTGAGTATGTATTCTATATTGAGTTTACATTCCTTAATCATGATTTACAAGCATATTTTACCTTAAGCATTGATCATGAATGTCATATTGATATTATACCTATCCATTGCTTATAATTATGCATTTCGACTATGTTGCCTATCCTTTGCTAGCATTGTATCCTACATACTTAGTACATTCAAATGTACTAATGCATACTCTATGCCTACATGATGTTACCATATAGGAATTAGAGCTCCATTTGATCATCATCCTCCTCCATGTGGCTAGTGGTATCTATTCAAGTTAATTGGTGAGTCCTCTATTCCGATGACAATGTCTTTAATTTTATGCTATGTATTAAGACTCTATCTTCCTTTGATGTGTACTTTGATTATGAGGGTGAGCCTGATTGCTTCTCTTGGCCCCTTCTAAGTATCTATATAGTGGAGGTGTTGCTGGACATGATGTGTAATTATGTTATGAACCTTGACACTCTTGTCACTTAATCTTATATCATGAAAGTTCTCTCTTAGTCCCTTTGTCCTTATTTCTATTCTTTCAATGTTATTTAATTGATTTCGTGACCAAGGATGTGTAATGATATGCTAAGAGGCTTGTTTGGGGTTCCTTCGATTTCCCCTTTCGCCAGTCACGACTAGGCCCTAGGTCCGGGTCGTGACAGATCCCTTCCTAATCTATTTAATTTACAATCTAACTTAGAGTAGCAGAGCAAGTTCTGAATTAGCACAAAAATGCATGAATTTAGCAAAATAAGCTCACCCTTGCATGGCATTGCATATACTGCCAATAAGCAACTCACAGATCATGCTTCATGTCTCAAATTACCCTCACTTATTAGAACAACTATTGCCAAACACCTAAAAATGCATGATTTTCATTTTACTACTAATCAAAAATTTTGGTAGGCAGCAATTTTCAAAACGAAACATAAAAACATGTTATAAGCCGTAATTATTAGTACTATATGCTAAAAATATTATCTTAACATCCTAAACGTGCCAGTTTAACAAAAATTAAATATCCACAAGGAAAAAAATACATGCAAGAAAATCTCAGGATCAAAATTTGGGGTAGTTTTGTACCATAAGCTACTCAGACTTCACCATGGCCCATAATTACCCACACCCAACCAACAAAGTTGTGTATTGTCCTAAATGCACCAAATCATGTATAAAACATAGTAGCAGGGGTCAAAAAACATATCTCGGCACCTAGGCGCCTAACTCGGGTTGCTTTATTCATCTCCGATCTGCGGGGAAGTATGCTCAGCAGTCGAACTCTGTCTGGAGGGGCCAATACCCCTCGCCCTATCATGCTTCTGAGCTAGCCTGTCACGACCCAAGACTAGGGCCTAGACGTGACACGGAGAATGGGGAACCCGAAGGAACCCCAATCAAGTCTCATAACTTATCATCACATATCATTGGTCACGGAAGCATGTAAATGACATAAGTAAACAAAAGGGGCAAGGGGCTAAGAAGCTTGCTAAAACCTCAACATCAAGAGACAAGGAATCATAACTCAAATCATAATTTCGTAACTTGTCCAACAACACCTCTAAATACATAGATAGAGCAGGCGCCAAGAAAAAGCTACCGAGCTCACCCTCATAGTCAAATAGAATATAAGAAAGTGTTTCAATAGATAGATAATAGTAACATAGACTAAAGTCCCCAAAATGGAGGACTCACCAACAAGCTTGGAAAGCACCGACTAGCCACGTGGAGGGGGAGGATGATCAACTTGGGCACCGGTCCCTACATGGTGATATCATGTAGGATAAAGTATGTGTTAGTACATTTGAATGTACTAAGTATTTGGGATGCAATGCAACAAGGAATAGACATCATAATCGAAATGCATAACATTAGGCAATAGGCATATTATAGAAAGATGGCATGTATGATCAATGCTAGGGTAAAACATGCTTAAGCAACTCATGCTCATATAAGATATCATATGTGTAGGAGACCAAGTTAGTTATTCAAGGTAGAAACCCCTTGGTGGTTGTGTGGTATAAACACCTCACATGGTTGATAGTAATTACACCTTACCAACACGGTGAAGAAGTATAAACCCCTTGCATGGTTAATATGTATAAACCCCCAACATGGTTACCCAGGCTCTTGTCCCCCCCTCCCCAGATCGGGTATTGTCTAATGCAACACTTTATATAGGATTCATCATAGGCTCTAGTGCAACATTTCATATTGGAATAATCATTTACATAAGCTCATTTCATCATCATAACATCATTCATATCATATCTCATGCTTTAGGTCTTCAATTCTTCCCCTAGCTGAACATTTTATCCAATACTTGGGGGGTGTGATGGGGCTAAAATACGATGCAATTTAGAGATGAAATCATGCAAGAAAAGTTGTTGTAAAACCATCAATCAACACCTTGTGACACCCCAAGGCATTCACATCGAATCCCCTCATCAAATACAGTATTATATCCAAGATTTGAAGCTCAAAATATGCTAAAACAACCATATTTTCATGAACTAAAATCATTGTGCAGTAAATTTCTTAATATACAAGACCCACATGTAAAATCAACTTTAAATCATGCAATACTAGAAAGAAGGAGACCTAGGCACCATGTGTGAAAGGATCCAATGGTTCAACACCATATACCTTAGCTTTGGCGAAGTTCTTGGTGAAGGTTGAAGATGGAGGCTTGAAGCTTGAAGAGAATCCTTAGCTTTGGATAAGGGTTTTGGGTCTTGAATTTCGAAGTGAAAATATGGCTAAGTGTTTGAGTGTGTGTTGTGAAATGTTTGGGGGATATGAGACTGAAATTTGTCTAAGTATAGGTAAAAACACATTTGGGAAAACTTAGTCCCAACACTTATAAAAATGTGGATGGACTAGGATAAACAATGCAGAAATTACACCTCTCCGCATCGCGGAAAGGTCATGGACCCTCACTTGAAATTGCACCAAGTGCAAATTTCGTGATTCGATTGCTTTAAAATCAAGGTTAGAACCTTGTCCCCCTAATTTGTACACCCTGAAAAAGAATATGAAGTCAAATTTTTGAAATAACCAATGGATTTTTAGTATATGAAAAACAAGATTTCTGGCACTTCCGAGGCACGTTTTAAGGCATTTTTTGGGTCGTTACAATATCTCCCCTTGGGACATTCGTCCCCAAATGTAAAAAAGATGTACATTACAAGCATAATCATGCACAAATCATCCCCAACAAGAATGCAACATAACATATAAAACACCATTTTAAAATCATCAACATAAGTGTAAAATCATCATAGGTTTACCAACTTAAACATGAATGCATATGAATGGCACGGAGGCTGAAATGTAAGACTTGAAATCACACATGAGACTTAGTATTAGTAATTTAGACTTGAGTGGAATGGAAAAGATAATGATACCACTTTTGCATGTCCGCTTTGGCCTCCCATATAGCACTTTGGACTTCTTGGTTCCTCTAAAAGACCTTAACGGATGCCACCTCTTTGTTACTTAATCTCTTTATTTGCCTATCCAAAATCTGAACTAGAACCTCCTCATAAGTCAAGTTATCCTCAACAATAGCCACAACATCAATACACACAATGACATTAGGATTACCAAAACACTTTCTCAACATAGAAACATGGAACACCGGTTGGACCAAATTCATTTTACTAGGAAATTTCAACTCATAAGGTACCTTTCCAACCCTATCTATCACCTCATAAGGACCAACATACCTTGGGCTCAACTTCCCGTTTTTACCAAAATGGAACACACCTTATAGAACAAATCACCCACTTGGTATTCTAGGTCTTTCCTTCTTACATCGGCATAGGATTTTTGACGACTTTGGCTGTCCTCAACCTTTCCCTAATCATCTTAACCTTCTCAAGAGCCTCCATAACCAAATCCAACCCCAATAAAGTAACCTCTCCAACTTTAAACCAACCCACTGATGACCAACAACGTCTCCCACAAAGAGCCTTAAGTCGAGCCATACCGTTGCTAGAGTGATAGCTATTGTTGTAAGCAAACTCAATCAATGGAAGATGGTCATCCCAACTACCTTTAAGTTCCAAGACACATGCCCTAAGCATATCCTCAAGTTTTAATTGTCCTTTCGGCTTGACCTTCGAGGGTGGAATGTCGTACTAAGGTGAACTTTGGTACCAAGACCCCTTTGAAAAGACCTCCAAAAGTGTGAATTGAATTATGCACCCAGATCTGATATGATGGATAAAGAAACCCCATATAACCTCACTAACTCATGGATGTACAACCTTGCATACTCTTCAACCACATATGCAGTCTTGACCGGTAGAAAGTGAGCCGATTTCTTCATCGTATCAACACAACCCAAATAGAATCAAAACTTTTATAGTCTTGGGCAACCCAACGACAAAATCTATATTAATTAGCTCCCACTTCCAAGTAGGAATCTTTATGTCTTGAGTTAGGCCACCCGTCCTTTGATGTTCGGCTTTGACTTGTTGGCAACTATGGCAACTAGAAATAAATTTAGCTATGTCCCTCTTCATGCCTCCTTACCAATACACATCCCTCAAGTCTCTATACATTTTAGTGGAACCGAGGTGGATACAATAAGAGAAATTATGGGCTTCATCAAGAATTCTCTCCCTCAAATGATCAACACATGGCACACACAACCTACCTTGGTATTTAAGGGCTCTATCTCCCTCTTGGGAGAAAGCCTCTATTTTGCCCTCTTTCACCAAGGCCTTTAATTCAAGCAACGAGAAGTCTAGACCTTGTTTTGCTATCACCTCATCAACCAAAGAAGATTTAGAACCATCAACAACAATAACACCATTGCCCACATCTTCTAACCCCACCCCCAATCTTGCCATCCTATGTACCTCCCTAGCCATCTCCCTATCACCACCATCCACATGAGCTAGGCTACCCATAGACACCCAACTCAAAGCATCCTCCACAACATTTGCCTTACCGAGATGGTAATGCACACTCATGTCATAGTTCTTAAGGAGTTCTAGCCACCTTTTCTTTCTCAAGTTGAGATCTTTTTGTGTGAAGACATACTGAAGACTCTTATGTTCGGTGAAGAAATCAACATGCACCCCATAAAAATAATGACGCCAAATCTTTAATGCAAACACCACAGCGGCCAATTCAAGATCATGGGTAGGGTAGTTCTTTTCATGCACTTTAAGTTGCCTAGCAGCATAGGCTATGACTTTACCATTTTGAATTAGCACACAACCCAAACCAACTCTAGATGCATCACAATACATAACAAAACCCTCTAGCCCATCTGGTCTTGACAATATAGGAGAAGACATAAGTCTATCTTTCAATGTCTGGATGCTTCTCTCACATTCATCGGTCCACACAAACTTAACCTTCTTTTGAGTCAATTTTGTTATAGGGGAAGCAATGGAGGAGAACTCATTCACCAACCTTCTATAATAACCCGCAAAACCCAAGAAGCTCCTAATATCTGATGGGGTCAATGGTCTAGGCCAATTCCTAATCACATCAGTTTTCTTATAATCGACTTTTATACCATCACCCGACACCACATGAACCAAGAATGCAACCTCCTTCAACCAAAATTCACACTTATCATATTTAGCATACAATTTCTCCCAACACAACCCTCAAATGACCCATATCCTCGTCCCTACTATGTGAATAGATCAATATATCATCAATGAATACCACAACAAATAAATCAAGGTAAGGTTTGAAGATCCTATTTATTAGGTCCATGAATATGGACGACGCATTGGTCAACCCAAACGACATCACAACAAACTCAAAATACCCGTATCTAGTCTGGAAGGCGGTTTTGGGAATATCACACTCTCTCGCCCTTACTTGATGATACCCGAAACAAAGATCAATCTTAGAGAAAACGCTAGCCCTTTGAAATTGGTCAAAAAATTCATCAATCCTTGGAAGAGGATATCTATTCTTTATAGTGACCCTATTGAGTTAAGGTCGATACACATTCTAAGTGACCCATCTTTCTTCGTTACAAACAACACTAGTACACCCCAATGTGATTGACTCGGTCTAATAAATCCCTTTTTCAACAAATCTTTCAATTGTTCCTTTAACTCCTTCAACCCCGCCGGGGCCATACGTTAAGGGGGAATGGAGATAGGTTGAGTGTTGGGAAGGAGGTTTATGCCAAAATCTATCTCTTTTTCGGGAAGGACACCGGTAAGGTCATTTGGGAAGACATCAAGAAACTCGTTTACAATGGGGACTGACTCAATGGAAGGGACTTTGGACTCCATATTCTTAACCCCACAAGATGATACAAACACCCCCTAGAAATCAACTTATGGACTTTACTGCATGAAATGAATCTACCCTTGACCACCACATCTTAACCTTCCCACCCAAGGATGGGTTCATTAGGAAATCAAAAATTGACCTTACAGGTTCTAAAATCAATAGGTGCATAGTAGGCATGCAACCAATCCATCCTAGGTATGACATCAAAATCCACCATGTCTAATTCAACAAGATCACACGGTAACAACTTATGAAAAATGCAAACAGGACAACTTTTATACACTTTCGTAGCAACAATAGAGGCACCAATAGGAGTAGACACTTCATATGACTCATGCAACAACTCGGGGACAACGTGAAACTTTTAAGCACCAAGAGGGGTAATAAAGGAAATAGTGGTACCCGGATCAATCAAAGCATACATATCAAAGTCAAAGATTTTCAACATACCAATAACAACAACGGGGACCTCACAAACCCCTTGCCTCCCATGTAAAGCATAAAATCGATTGTGCCTTGGGGCACCACCTTGAGGACCACCTCTCCCTAATGGAATCGCATTAGCACCCCGGACCTTGACATGATTTCTTAGACAATCTAATCCTTCTAATAATCTAATATGAGCCAATATATCAAGTACCGAGTTTCGCCTTTTTCTTGAATCTCATAACTCCCTTCATTGGTGAGAACTTCAAGTACACACAATCACCTACCTCAAATTCCAAATCTCTCCTTCTAACATCGGTGTAAGACTTCTCTTGGTTTTGGGTAGTCTTTAGTCTCTTTTTAATAACTTTCACCTTTTCCATGGCCTGATAAACTAAATCAAGTCCTATCAATCCTACCTCACCAACTTTAAACTAGCCAATAGGCGATCTACACCTCCTCGTATAAAGGGCCTCATATGGTGCCATGTGTATGCTAGCTTGGAAACTATTGTTATAGGAGAATTCAATCAAGGGTAAGTGATCACCCCAGTTACCTTTAAAGTCTAGAACATATACTCTCAACATATCCTCAAGAGTCTGTATGGTCTGGTCTGCTTGCCCGTCTTTCTATGGATGGAAGGTTGTACTAAGATTCACCTTCGTACCAAGCCCTTTTTTAAAGGACTTCCAAAATTTTGCTATGAATTGGGCTCCTCTATCTGAAATGATAGATATAATTAACCTATGAAATCTAACGATCTCCTTAATGTAAATTTTGGCATAGTCCTCAGCTATATCAGTCATCTTGATAGGTAAAACGTGAGCTGGTAGAAAGTGAGTTGACTTGGTCATTCTTTCTACTATGACCCATGTCGAATCATGTTGTATACGAGACAGAGATAAGCCTATTATGAAGTTCATGTTAATCATCTCCCACTTCCACTCTAGAATTTTAATATTTTGGGCCACACCACAAGTCCTCTGGTGCTCCGTTTTAACTTGCTGGCAATTCGGGCATCTGGACACAAGCTCTGCAATGTCTTTCTTCATGCCGCCCCACCAATAAACCTCTCATAGATCTTTATACATTTTTATTGCACCTGGGTGAATAGAGTGTCTAGCGTTATAAGCCTCTTCTAGAATCATGTGTCTAAGGCCATCAACACTTGGTACACACAATCTACCTTGTATCTCAGGACTCCATCTCCCTTATTTGCAAACACTAATACTTTTTGATTTTGAACATCTTCTTTCAACTGAAGGAGGATAGGATCCTACTCTTCCTTTTCTTTCACCTTTACCACTAACGATGACTCCGCCCTATTTTTGACAATCACGGCCCCTTCATCAGAATCTTTAATATGTACTCCCAAGCATACAATTCTTTGTACTTCCTTATCCAATTCTTTCTTTTCATCCTCAATTATATAGTGCTCCCCATGGTCAACCTGCTAAGAGCATTAAAAACTACATTAGCTTTACCTGGGTGATAGAGGATGTTCATGTCGTAGTCTTTCAACAGCTCCAACCATCTCCTCTACCTTAAGTTCAGCTCTTTTTGGCTAAATACATAATGCAAGCTCTTGTGGTCGATAAATACATCTACATGCCAACCATAAAGATAGTTTCTCCAAAACTTTAAAGAAAACACCACAATAGCAAGCTCAAGATCATGAGTTTGGTAGTTCTTCTCATGAGTCTTAACCTATCTGGAGGGATATGTTATCACCTTGCCTCTTTGCATCAATAGACATCCTAACCCACCTCTAGAAGTCTCACAATACACAACAAAGCCACCAGGCCCCCTTGGGTAGGGATAAGACCGGAGCTGTAGTTAGCCTAATTTTCAACTCTTGGAAACTATTCTCATAAGCTTCAGACCATACGAACTTAACTTTTTTCTGAGTTAGCTTAGTTAAAGTAGCTGAGATAGAAGAAATCCCCTATACAAAATGCCTGTAATAACCTACTAAACCCAAGGGGTTATGGGTCTTGGCCAGTTCTTTGCTGCCTCAATCTTTTGAGAATCAACTCGACCCAAAACAATATGACCCAAAAATGCCATAGATTCTAACCAGAATTCACATTTTTGAAATTTTGGCATACAACTGTTGGTACTTAAGGGTCTGAAGGATGATTCTAAGATGGTTGGCATGCTCCTCCTCATTGCGAGAGTAGACCAGGATGTCAGCTATGAACACAATGACGAGCATATCTAGGTATGGCCTCAACACCGTATTCATAAGATCCATGAATGTCGTGGGTGTATTTTTCAATCCTAATGACATGACAAAGAACTCATAATGACCATAATGGGTTTTGAAGGTTATCTTAGGGATGCCACTTTCTCTAACTTTAAGATGATGGTACCCAGATTTGAGGTCTATTTTGGAGAAATAAGTGGTACCCTGGATTTGGTCAAATAGGTCATCAATTCTAGGAAGAGGATACGTGTTCTTTATGGTGACCTTATTTAATTGATGATAATCTATGCACATTCTAAGAGAGCCATCATTTTTACGCATGAAGAGAACTGGGGCACCACAAGGTGAGACGCTTGGTCTAATGAAACCCTTATCTAGGAGATCTTTCAACTGTATTTTGAACATTTTTAACTTTGAAGGAGCCATACGGTGCGGAAGAATAGATATGGTCTGAGTATTTAGGAGGGTATCTATCCCAAAGTCTATCTCCCTATCAGGAGGGACTCCAGGTAAATCATCAGGAAAGACTTCGGGGAACTCATTCATGACTGGAATAGACTGGAGAGATGGTGCCTCGACACTAGAATCTTTGACTTGAAATTAACTTTCTGACTTTGAGATATGAGACAAACGAACCCTTAGGAAAAACTAAGCTACCCCTCCACTCTAAGACTGACTCATTAGGAAATTAAACTTGACCACCCTGGTTCTGCAGTCTATGTGGCATAACAAGCATGAAGCCAGTCCATGCCTGGAATGACATCAAAATATACCATGTCACACTCAACTAGGTTAGCTAAGATATCTTTATGGTAAACAGACACTGGACAACCCCTACAGATTCATTGGTCTTGAATAGACTCTACAGTAGGAGTGGAAACACTAAAAGACTTAATAAGACATTCTGGACTGATCCTAAGTCTAATAATGCATAGACATCATAAGTAAAATCTTTGAGCATACCAGTAACCGCATCTAGTGAGCTCTCCTGCTCCTGTCTGGTGGCCATGACATACAGACGGTTTGTGCCTCCGCCTGTCGTTGATGTAGCACCCCTCTGAACTGGCCTACCCTGTGGTGCTGAAGAAACTAATTGAGATTTGTTATCCCTATTGTTCTGCCTCCCCATAGGACAATCCTTTAAAAAGTACCCCATTTGACCACATCTGAAAAAACTATTTGTGCCCACAAGTCACTCTCTTGGATAAGACCTGCCATACTTACCATAAACTGGATAACGAGTCAATCCTTGAGCTACACTCCCCTGTGACTGGCTGCCTTGAAATCTGCTATTCTGTTGTCCTACTCATTCCTGACCCTCGGTGCAGGTGCACTAGCAAATGTAGGTGCTGGTCCTGATATCCTAGGTTGAAAGGATGAATGATTGGCATTTCCAGCTCCCTTCTTGCTTGTCTCTTGGCATGATGTCTTAGCTCTTTTATTTCAGAACTCCTCCATATCCTACGTCTATTCTCCTCTATTATTACATATAAGTCATCAAGTGAGCTATGTATATATCCCTAGTAAGCATAACATTTTTGCCCTCTCTCTTAGTCATCCTATAGAGCTCTGACACAAATAGATCCATCCTAGTACGCACCATAGTCGGAGCATAATGGGCCAATTGATGTCCCAGAAAGGCCTCCTTGAACACTGCCCAGCTCAAAGCTGGCGCCCCTTCTGCTTGACCTCTTTTCCACTGATCAAACCAGAGTCTAGATGCTCCCTTAAGCTGGTAGGTAGCCAACTCAACCCGCTCAGCATCTCCTGTGTGCATGACTTGAAATACTTTCTGCTAGCTCCTCAATGAAGTTCTCAGGATCCTCCTTCACATTAGACCCTGTGAACTCACGTGGGTTTATCCTCCAAAATTAACGAACCCTGGCGCTATCTCCCTATCGACCTCCCTATGTAGTAACTATCTATGCCAAAGTCTAGATGGCTTGCAGAGCTCAGCATTAAAGATGTGCACTTGCAGTGGTTGCTCGGTAGGCACAGCTGGACCTTTAGGTCCCTCAGGAATTGGTGGCTCACGCTGCTTTTAATTCTGCCTAGCTGGGTACTCTCTACCCTTGGCTAGTCCAATGACTCTACGTGGAGGTATGATATGAAAAACAAGGTGTGAACACACGAACTAGAAAGGTCTTAACAGAGGTAAACTCTGAAGCACGAGAGGGAATAATAATTGATTGTGACACTTCCTAATGCCCTATAACCTCCCTATTATGGATGTTGTGTGCTTCACACCAATAATACGTACTCTACTATACATGGTTCCATAGACTCCCTAGGACTCTTGAACTCTGTGCTCTAATACCAATTTTGTCACGCCTCGAGTTCACAACCTAGGCGTGGCCGGCACCTAGAACCATTTTTGGCCCTGAGGAATCACTTGACCTGTCTACTATACTCAGCGGAAGACTTAAATAATATAGGAAAGGCTTAATATAATAAGCTAGGAATACTCAAATATCGGAATAAACTGAATAGTAAAAATGTCTCAACAACAACTGAAAAGAATGTCTGAAACTCTTATCATACAGTCTATGGAACCTCTATCTAGAATAATGTGAACAACTACTGAAATTAAATATGAAAAAAGAAAGTATAAACAAAGACTCGAAAGCCTCTGACTGGAGGCCTCACCAATGGTTGGATGAATAGTTGATCCTCAACAGAGCTTCTGCTGAGGAACTTTGTCACCTGCATTTGCATCATAATAAGATGAAGGTCCAAAGGACATCAGTATATCGAATGTACGATATCTTAAATGGTTAAAACGAAAATTAAGGATAAGGCACTATGCTCAAAGTAACTAAAACATGTCTCAAAATAAGATAACATATGTAATAAAAATAGTATATGTTGAAAATAGAACATATGCTGAACGTCTGCATGTAGAAACTAGTTTGCTTTAACTTAAGGAGTTTCTCTAACTGACAACTACCACTATGAGCTTCGCGATGATACCTCATCTTTCCCACCATCTCGTACTTTGCCAAGGTAAGGGACAGAAACTAGGGGAGTAGATCCAGCCCAAAACCGGGCCATCACAGTGGCAAGTAAGGAGTTGTACTCTTGGTACAATCCTATCCTACACCGATTATGTAGTTTATGAGTTCAATTTATTATTACTCGCATTCATATCGCTGCTCAATACTAC
This sequence comes from Solanum medicagineum, assembly GCA_026153255.1. Classification (NCBI taxonomy): domain Eukaryota; kingdom Viridiplantae; phylum Streptophyta; class Magnoliopsida; order Solanales; family Solanaceae; genus Solanum; species Solanum medicagineum. The sequence continues at coordinate 33,937 of JAPFFP010074941.1, read as the reverse complement.
TCCCAGAATAACGTTTATAATGCTTATAAGTTAAAGAGTAAGAGTTCTCAAAATGTCTCTTTGATCTTTTGGGACTTAGTCCAGTTTAGCTTTTCTTAAACTTTTCTCAACTTGTCTCTTTTCTTTGACTGAAAATAGTATTATTACAAGTGTCACAAGAACATAACTTTATTACTCAGCTATCTTGCAAACACAAACCTTTAAGTACTTTTTAAACTTAACTCAAATTGTGAAACTTATAGCTTTTCATGAAATAGACATAGGGTTCTCATGAATACAATAATAACTATAAATCCTGTCTCAATAGCTTAATTTAGTAATAAAGTCGGTAAAGCTTATGATCTTTATCAAGAAAAATGCATGAACAAGAAGTATTTTGATGAAATTATCTAGTAATGGAGGAATCCTTCATCTCAACTTATAAATATGTTGTTGGGTAGAATTGGGTGGTCACAGACACTAAAATAATAGTAGGACAGCTTTTGGAGGGCCTTACATACCCGGGGAATTAGTTTCTTGGAAGACTTGAAGAAGATTCTTGAAAGCCCTAACTTTTATCCCTTTGAAACTATGTTATGAGTTCCTGAAGTATTTGAAGTTAATGATATGAATACTCACATTTTTGGGGGTTTAGTTAGGTGAAAATTGAAAAGTTTATGCTTAAAATGGTGAGCAAAGATGAAAACACCCTTTTTAAAATCATTGGTCGGGTCGCTTACGAGACCCACTACGACCGATAGAAGCTTCTACGACCCATAGGGAACTTTTCATAAACTTTTGAGAAAATTTTAGGGTCTCTGAAATTCTCTACGATCCTCATTATACGGCCCGTAGAGGGTTCTACGAAATGTAAATGGGTCCATAAAGTCTGGGGCTGAAAATTGAAGTTTCAGGACTTTTTCCACAAGTTAGTTGTAACATCCCCTCTATTTCCTTCTATCTGATTTGAATGAGTATGTGCAGATGATATTGAGTTAATGCTAAGAAACGCTGACAAAAACTGCATAATCAGACTTATGAGAGGCATTACCAGTCGTATAGAGGACTAAGAGTCATAAAGAGGAGTCCCGTAGGGAATTTTAGTGACTCAAAGTTTCAGGTTCCTTCAGCTATGAGACAAGTATACGACTCATAGACCCCACTATGACTTGTAGAGGAGGGTTTTGTGACTAGTTCCAATATTCTATGTTGCAAGGTCCCTCCAGTCACGAGAGGTCAGTTACAACTCGTATTGCGGACTACGACTTGTAACAAGGGGTTTCGTAAAGAATTCTAGTGATTCAGAATTTTGAGACTTCCATTCTACGAGGAGAAGTTAGGACTCATAGTGAGGACTATGAGTCATAGTCGGGGTTTCACAGACCCTTCCGGCTGAGTTAATGAGGGGCATCTTTGTCCAACTGGTCCCCTTTTCCATTAGATCCTATATGGATTTTATCTTGTATAAAGACTTAACAGCAAACCCTAGGCCATTATTTCTCCCTTTTCCCACCTTGAACGTTCTTGAGAGCAAAGAGGAGAAGAGAAAGAAGCTAGGGTTTTACCATTCTAGAGAAAGGATTGATCGATGTTTGGTTTTCTTCAATTACCAGGTATGTAAGGCTTACCAAAGTGTGAAATCTTTCTTTCACACACCCCTTCATCTTCTTGAGGTAATGTTTCGGCCAAAAGAGTTGAGATTTTGAGAAACATTACTATTTTAATATTGAAATGCTTGTATCTATCTTGAGGTAGTGATATACTATATGAGGTAATCTCTTGCATTGCCTGGGTATTCTAATTTGAGAATTGTACATGTGTTTTCATCCTTGATAGTATGAGCCCTAAATTACGTATCTTGATGGAAATCTTATGCATAAATTGAGCATGTTGAGTTGAGTAAATTGAGCGTGTTAAGTTGAGTAAGTTTGAGTATGATTAAGTATAAGAAACATGTTGCATTTGAGCCACATATATTATTACACATGAATATCTAGCATGCACTATATGAGGTGTCCATTTGAATGAGTCTAAATAACCGTTTAAATCTTAGTTGAGTTGATTGAATGCATTGATTGATTTAATTATTAGTTAATTGTGATGAGTAGAGATAAGATGTCCCTATGGGATTGAGTTTTGAGATGATTGATGAGTTGATTGAGGAGTCGAGCATGTTTTATTTTTGGGAGGAGTATTGAGCACCAAATTGGGTGATTTATGAGCACCCCAGAACTATGTTTGCCAGCGTAGGATAGTCGTTTCAGTATAATACTGGCAACTCTCGTCTCGCAAATGGATTCTCTCAGGATCCGAGGGAGCGAGGTTGAGGTTGATTGCCCTTTTCCGTGGCAAGTTAAGGGCGAGCGTAGCAACGATGCCGGTTCATTGTGCATCACCTAATTTAAAGGTGGTGAGATGAGGTATGTCGGCTATATAAATTTCCAAGCAACATTGAGTTGAACATGAGATTTCAAACTAAGTCTATTTTACTGAGCCTATTTTTAAAAGCATGAATTTACTATAACCCTCGCATAAACTGTTTTGAGTATGAGTTGTTGAGTTGATGTGAGTGAGTTGAGCTTTACTTTTCTTGAGTTATTTTACATACAAGTATATCCCATGTACTAATGCCCATTTTGGGCCTGAATCATTTTATGATACAGGTACAGCAGATAAAAGACTTCAACATATGCATTGTTAAGGCCTGGATTCGATACATTCTCGAGTTGGTGAGCCCTCCTAGCCTTCCGGAGGAGCCTTTCTATCTTCTTATTAGTGTTGAGTATTGTATTTCTTTGATTGGGGTGTTCATGGCCTGTCATGATACCATTCAGACTTGTTGAGTAGAGGCTTCGTAAACTATGAGTATAGAGTATTGCATTGATGTATCTAAACTAATTTTCTACTTTGAAAACTTTGATATATTAGAGATATGCATTCTTATCTTCATCAAAGGTTCCTTCTTATTGAATTCTATTCTTCCATTGTTGAGTGTGATGTGACGATGAGGCCAAGTAGTTCGTTCAGGTACTAGCAATAGTCTCTGAGTGCCAGCCATGCCAAGGGTACCCTCCCGGGGCGTGACATTAGCAGGAGTTGTACTTCATTTCACAACCCGTCAAAGGGTTTCGTATTGCACATCTACAATAACAGTCTTCAGTAAAACGACCATAACATTTTACTCCAAACTCTAAATGAGGTGAAACTAGTTGTATTGGAAAGCTAATTCAAAGATCTTTCATTTGATATGTCATGTGACATCTAAATCTTCGTGTGCTAAGAGTTATGATCATTTAAAATTGACCCTTGCATAATCTAAGGCTAGAAACTCATCTTTTAGGAAAGTTTTGAACTCGACCAAGTACTAGAGATATCTTGGGACCCTAATACATTTCCCACACATAAGGATGAGGCTTAAAACATAGGTACTTATGAGGATAGAGTTCTGGGATGTCACACTTCCGAACTCTGGATGTTGAACAAACTCGAACTTAGGCTCTAGAATCAACTAAAAGTGCAACTTTGGGTCAAAAATCTTCGTTTTAACTCCAAATTTAGCTATGTAACTTCTCCTAGACCAAATTCGGCGTTCCAAAGCTAACGGAATCAAAGAATTTTTGATCCACATAAAAACTCACTGTTCAACAACTTAAAGTTCTAAAAATTCCAAAACTCATATTTTTCACTTTTAAAAAACTAGATCCCAGTTCCAACAACACAGACAGTTCAAATTTGGTCCAAAGCAACTTATAAAAGAGAAAAATAGCAATTTTCACAGATAAGGTCAAAAATGACCGGCAAGGTCATTACAGATAGATACATATAATGTTCATAGATATGGAAAACATATACCTATTGAATTATATATGAGACTAAGCTAAAGGATCATGCCACAATATAATTCATTTGAGATTGAAAATTCATGCCATGCTAATTTTCATGTTTAAAGAAATAAATGTTCAAGTAATAAAGAAATAATGCTAAATCAGTGTAAAATGGTTCTAAGACCAAAATAAAATCATGAAAATATGAATTAATGAAGAGAGATCATAATTTTATAAAATGTCCTATCTTTACTTCTAACAATTTTGAAGAATTCTTGAAAAATAAAAACACTTTAGGCATGAGACTGATAAGATACTCTCATTGAAGCCTTATATACCTTAATGAGAAGCTTGATGGAGAATGGGAAGATAAATCCTAACATTGGCGTTTCTTGAAGATCTTCAGCATAGAATTTTAGGAGTAAGTGAGAGGGTTTTAATTATGAAAATTTGCTTTTTCTACATGTTCAGGCCCATTTAAGTAACTCTGCAAAGATATTAGGAAAAAAATACGATAAAAAAATTTCGAAGAAAAGGCACAGGAAATAAGGTCCGTTTCCTCTCTGGATCACTTGGTTACGAACCTAGTGGTCAGGTTGGAGTATCTCTAATAAATCAATCATACTTTTCATTTTGAGCTCAAATTGATATAAACTTGATAGAGTTGGAAAGAAGACACACATACCTTTAATTGTATAGGTCATAGGCCATCTGATTCTTTATATTTTGACAGACATAATCACTTGAAGTTGATCCTTATATAAAATCATGAGAAAACTTAGCCAATAGAAATGCGTTGAATTTAGATTGGTGTTTGAGGTAACTTACGACCCTAAATCATATCCAATACACTTACTAAACTTAGTAATACCTTTACATTTTGAAAATCATCGAATTTGGTCCTACAAGCATATAGTGGGTGGTTCAAATCTTTGCTTGGAAGTTACTAGGCGTTATAATATCTACTACTTAGTCATCATTCATCCTCAAGTGATGAACACGATAGGATGGACGTATGAATAGAGTAAACCAAGATTTCTTTGAGCTATTTATGGAAAATATAATAGCATAAGGTGAATCGTACTTACATTAAGGGTCTAGAAATCAAGAATAAGAATGTACAAGTACGAGCTAAGATCACAAGAACTAGAATAAGCATGAAGCACATAAGCAAGGAATTGAACTTGGTCTCTATTGGCAGGTCCGTCTTAAGCACTAGGACACTAAAGCCATCGCTTAGGGCCCCATATTTTGGGGGGGCCCTTTTCTTTAAAAAAAATACTTATATATATATTATTAAAAAAACTGTATATTTTTAAACTTTGTTTAAAAAAATGTGTCACTACTAAAAAAACTGCAAAAAGAGACCTAAAAAAGAGACCTCAAAAATAGGTCACTAAAAAGAGACCTCATGAGATCAATATCCGCATCCATAATTTTTAAAATATTCTTTTATAGAAGAGAGTCCTCACGAGGTCTCTTTTTCTTTGATTACATTTTGTCAAATTATGATATAGGATTTCGACTAAAAAATGCGACCTCATGAGGTCGCTATTTGTTAAAATAAAATATAATAATTTATTTTTAAAAACCTCATGAGGTCTTCTTTTTTAATCAAGTTTAATCAATGATATTTTAAAATAAGGGATCTCATGAGGCCTCTTAAGTTTAATAAATTTTTTTAAAAAATTAGTTCCTAAAATAAAATTAATTAGGAATTAGTAGTTATTATTATAACAAAAAATAGTTGTAATTACAAACCCATTCTTTTCCCCCTTTCTGACTTGAACAAAAACCCTCGTTGCTGCACCTTTCGTCGTCACAAGCCCTCGTCGCTGCACCTTCCATCGTCCTAGCAAGTGTTTCTTTTCGTCATTGCCCCACGTTGCATGCCAGACTCTTCCTTTCTAGTCAACTATACAGAGAGTTGGGCTACTTTTTGATGGTAAGTTTAGAATTTTGTGAGTGACTGGTTCAAGTTAGAGATTTAACACTCTGTAGATTAATGAATAAACTGGTTTTATAGAGATTTTCTTTTACTGTTGCAAAATAGTTCTCAAGAGTGAAACATAGTATATGCATATGCATTTTTATGATTCTTTTCTTTATATAAGTATACTTGTAGGGTTATATCATAGCCTATCACCAAAGATACTATGATCTCCTACTTTTTGTTATCACTTATCACTAAGTTTTCAAACTATTTTTTAACACTTCGTATGACCTAGAAAAGCATATATGATATATCTATAAAATTCTTTTTTGACCACTTCCGAGATAAGTGCTAAATATCATAGATAGGTATAAGTTACAGACTTGAATTCCTAATCTTCCTAAAATGGCATTGAGTGGAATCGTAATGAACGCAGCTATGATTATCTACAGGTCCATGTATGCTTCTTAAGATTGTTTTCTTGTTTCTTGTCTGAGAGGAAATAAGTTATTGGGACCTAGTTAAGGCTGTAAAACAGGTAGATGTTGCTATATGCACCATGTCTGGGGTGTTTTTCAGAAGTCACAATATTTTGTTGCAACTCAAGTTGGTTGATGTCATCAAGGAAGCTGGAAATATTAAGCGGTTCTTGCCATCGGGATTTGGTATGGATCCAGTATTGATGGGAAATGCAATAGAACTAGGAAAGTGACATTTTATGAGAAAATGGAAGTGAGAAAAACCATAGAAGCAGCTCATATTACTTGTACTTACGTTTTTGCTAATTGCTTTGCTGGTTACTTTGTTGGCAACCTTTCTCAACATGGAACTCTTGTTCCTCCTAAACAAAAAGTTTCTCTCTATGGAGATGGCAATGTTAAAGTGGTGTACATGGATGAAGATGACATAGCAACATACATTATTAATAGCCACCAAAAAACACTCTGACAAGACAGTGTACCTTAGACCACCAGAAAACATTCTGACTCAAATGGAATTAATAGCCAAGTGGGAAAAGCTTAAAGGAACAGAGCTTCAAAAAATTAGCATCTCTCCCCTGCCTGAATCTTATTATTCACTGGAGTTCTTTACGACCCAAGTCTACCACTCATAATCCACTTTACGAGTTGTACCTGGTGTCGTAGACTTTTTCAGTGACAAAATTATTTTGAATTTCTGGTCTACGAGAGTACTTTATGACTTGTAGTGTTCAATACGACTCACAAAGGGACTTTTGTAGAACCCTTTTGCAACTGAACTTAGATGATTTTTGTATTTAATTTATTGTTTCATGTAGTTAAGCATGGTACATTTATGTCTATGTTTCATGTATTTCGGCCCCAAAAGGTGGACGTGCTCGTATTGAGGCTCTAAGGAGAAAGCTCAGGGATGAGACTTCAGATGATGAACATTCCGGTGAGGAGCAGTCCCATCAACTGAGTGGCTCATTAGAGATACTTGATGCCCAGCTAGAGCCAGCAAATTTTACCTGAGCTAGGCTTACTCAAGCTCCAATTGTTAGTCCTTTCTAGTCTGAAGAGGAAGTAGTGATAAGAGTTGGAGCAGCATGCGACAAATGGCTCCATCAAGAGAGGAGTATAGTTTTGATGAGGGCTCCGAGGACAGAAGAGATGTTGAGTCCGCTATCGTACCATCTTCATCATTAGCACCAGATGCCCATGCCGACTGGTGGTACGTTAAGGGCATGGATGAGATCTTTAGAGAGGGCATACAACCCAAAGAGCGGGGCAAGCCTACTCATATATCTATGTGGAGCCCAAAGTGATAGCAGATGTACTTAGTTGTGTCCCCAATCTATAGGAGAGATTGATTCTTTATGGGCTCATGTGGCTGACAAAGTCTCTCAGTTCATACACCCTGATTCTGGTGAGAAATTTCTACGCATCTTAGGCAGCCACCCTCTAGCACTTTCTTCCCAAGGGGAAGAAACTGCTCACTTAGCCCAGGCTGAAAGAGTCACGAGTGAGAGGTTGGAGGGTCGACATATCTGAGGAGACCATCCGTTGTATGCTTTTTGGTCCCGAGTACCATAACCCCAGATCTACAGCAGAGTTTGACAACAGGTAGTGGCAGGCCAGGAACCCATTGATTATGAAGGATCCTAAGCATCAGACCACACTTTTGAGATGGGTGGCTAGTCATATTGCAGAGCAGGGTCCGAAACCTGCTTGGGTCACCACCCACACGGAGCCTATCTTCAAGGCTTCGCTCAATTTTCTCGCCAAGTTCTGGTGGGCTACTGTTTGTTCCCGCATTTGATTGACTTTTGCAGATAATACTTTGACACCATAGCGGGTGGTTTAGGTTACCAGCATCTTAGCTGGGTATGGCATTGAATAGGCTTGCCTCATAGCCTAGTAGATATATGAGGTCGCACTAAAAAGGGCCACCTCCATCCCTTTCCCTTTTTATATATACAAACTCTATGTATAATCTCGGGTAGGGATTTTATATCAGCTAGACCGGTTGGTAGAGGCCCAGCACACTTTGGAGCCCAGCCTGATCAAGGCTCGTGAGAACCCGGTAGCACTCCAGCTAGCACAACCTCCTCCTCTGCCAGAGATGTTCTCCCTGGTGCTACCATCTGAGGATTCGGAGACTACCCCTCCTAGAACTACTGTTGCTACTCTCAAGGAGAGACCCCCACAGCCTGAGCCAGTCGTTGGAAGGGGTCCCATTATTATAGATACTGCACCAAAGGCCTCTACTTCACAGACTACTACAACGGGCATGGTCTATGTGTCTTTCGCTTCTATTTAGTACATGATGCAGAGATTATCACATGTTGAGGCCTACTTGACCTAGATCTTCTACCAAATTAGGCCATGGGTCTGGCAGGCTATTTCAGACTTGGAGGATCGGAGTCAAGCATTCACTATTTCTACTTTTCAGGACCATATTTGTGCGGTGGATGCCCATATCGATGCCTTCGAGGAAAAGGTTTCGAAGAGATTAGTCGAGGCTCGACATTCAGATTTGTCAGCCCTACAGTCAGAGATCCAGCAGCTCCGGGCTGATATGACAACATCACTACCGGTACCTGTTACATTACCAGAGACGACATCTCTGATATCGATGTTGGATTTATTTTCCTCTGAGGAGCCTACAGAGAATTCCCTTGGGAAGATACCTTGTACGGATATGGAGCCATAGGTGAGAAATATACGTGCAAAGCTCTTAGAGGATAAGGAACTCGAGCTTACCATAAGGAGATCGAGGCACGATGCAGAAATGCAGCTAGTTTGTGAGCATGATAGGTTGAGGGGTGTTGGCCCCTCTAGACAGATTACTATTGTTGTGGAGACTACTTCGCAGGAGGGGGATTGCTAGACTCAACTAGCGACTGGCGCTTAGGCGCCTAGGTATGTTTTTGATCCTTTTGTGTGTTTATTTTGCTTGATTTTGTGCATAGGGGACAATGCACATCTTTTTCGATGGGATATAGGTAGTTATGTGCCTCAATGAAGTCTGAGTAGCTTATGGTCCATAACTACCCTAATTTTTGATTATGAGGTTTTCTTGTTTGTGTTCTTTTCCTCGTGGATATTTAATTTCTATTGAACCGGCACGTTTAGGATGTTTAGATAATATGTGTAGCATATAATACTATTACTTGTTCCATATACCATGTTTTTGTGTTTTGTTTAAAAAATAGTACCCACCAAAATTTTTGATTAGTAGTTAGATGACAACAATGCATGTCTAGGTGTTTAGCAATACCTGCTCTGATAAGTGAGGGTAAATTGAGATAGATAACATGATCTGTTAGTCTTTTGTTGATAATGTATTTTGTGCCATGTGAGTGTAAGCTTATTTTGCTAAATTAATGTATTTTATGCTAATTTATAACTTTCCCTATTACTCTAAGTTGGATCGTAGATTAAATGGATTAGGAAAGGATCTTTGACCTTTTTTCTTTAAATAGTCCACTTCAACTTAAAAATAACCAACCAAATGATGATATATCCCTTGTTCCAAATATTTGAGCCTTACATGTACCAATTGTTTTCTAAACATCCAATTAGCCTAGCCTTATCTGGTGAAAAATCCTAAATTTGGCCCTGGTTAAAGCCTAAGTTGAGGGTCGCTACCAAAAGTGGCCCCAGTTCGGGGAAGAGAGATTGTGTGCTTCAGTACAAGCTAAAAGCCTAAGTTGAGGGTGGCTAGTGTAAGGGTAAAGAATAAAAATAAGGGGGAGAGTTAGGAATGAGAGGAAAAAAAGAGGAAAATATCATGTACAGGGTGCAAGAAAAAGAAAAGATGCCTTAGATTGAGCCAAAAAGTATAAAAAAAAAAAAAGAGCATAAAAATAAGGCAAAGAGCTGAAAAATGAGAAAAAAGCACCTGAGAAAAGCTTGAATGAATGAAAAAGGGAGAATAAGGTGAAAATGACAAATATGGTGAGACAAAAGTGTAGAAAAATGTAGTTTCAAGGAGGGCCATTAGTCACCTATTTTCCTAAAATATCACACAAAAGCCCCCTGAGCCTATGTTACAAGCCTAGAAAGTCCTGCAGTGATCCTAGTCCTGAAAGTGAGTGTTTTTCCACAGTCCCAAGGTTAAAACATTAAATCATCATTGAGTGTAAAATTAGGGACTTCTTTCTGTGAGGGCACTTGCATTACATTGTTAGCATTTAACTTGTCAGTGATTGTGAACTGTTGACAACCCCTTGCTTGTCATAGTTCTTTTGTCACATGCACCAGTTTACATTTTTTGCTAAATAACTATCTGATCCTATTTTGAAAAGATAGTGTGGTATCTGAGTTTGAGATGTATATGATATATGCCATTGAGTTTAGTTCTGTGTGCTACTGTATTGTCTATATAGAATGAGTCGTCGCTTGAGGACAAGGAACAATTTTAAGTTGAGAGTGTTGATGTGCTATCAAAATACAACCCTTTTGATGCTTGACACTTAGGATTTTGTGTGTTTTCAATGTGATATTTGTGGGTTTTATGTGTTTTAGTATTTAGATTTGCAGGAAGATAGGTTGACCATGATTTGGAGCAAAATTGCTTGTTTTTGAGGATTTACAAGACCCTTTACTAATCATAGAGCATTCTACGAGTCGTAGAGGCAGTTTCGTGACAAATTCCAGTGAAGGTTGAATTCTGAAGATCATCTCAATGAGACACGTATACGAGTCGTATTGATGGGTTTCATCAAATTTACTGTGAGGGACAAGTTTATGAAGATGAGCCTACAAACATGCATTACGTGTCATAGATTAGTGTACGAGTCTTGAAGATGTGTCGTAGAAGAGAAGCCAAAATCACAAGAGCTGAGTATAAGACCCCGACTACAACTCATAGATCACATTACGAGTCATAGAGACCTTTCGTGGAGTCCACCGACTAGTTTTTCTCTTTTATTTAGGAATTAATTGTAATTACTATAAATAGTAATTTTAGGTTATTGTACAAGAGAGGACGTCATTATTCGGTGCTTTTAGTGTTTGTCCTTGGAGAACTCAATACTTGAGAGAGAAGATATTGAGAAAACACTTGTGGGTAAATTTGATATTGAAGCTTGTGATTCTCATTCTTCTTGGATTTGCTTGATCTTAATTCAATTGGGTAAGTGATTAATTATGGTTTTTTATCAATTCATAAATTTCTTCATCTACCGATAGCATGAGTAGCTAAATCCACAACTAGGGTTGTGGGAACTATGAAGAACTAACTTAGTAAACCTGGGTTATTTTCAATTCTTTGAATGGGTATATGCATGTATTAATAAATTATCTTTGTATTACATGTTTTTTAATGGTGGACAACATTAGAACCCACCTAGTGTTACAGACTAGACCAAGGTAGTACTAAATAGGAAAAGAGATTGATTAATAGAATTTGATGATGTGTTCTCATCTAATCAACTGAACTAGGCCAAGAGGAGGTTGACTGGGACTTATAGGTAATGGTTAGTATTGCACACTATGGAGATGGGCCAAGTCACATACTGAAATTCTCCTCTCATCTTTGAACAAAGATTTTCTTGAACTTAAATTATCGTCCTACATGCTATGCACTAGACAACAACTGGGTTATCCGGTGATACTAAGTTAGGAAATCATGGGGGACATGATACTCTAGTTGTTCTCTATTATTGATTACCTCTTGTGGTAGTTATTTTAGTTTACTTTCTTATTGATTATTACAAACCCTCCCGCCCCCCTCCCTAAAGGAATTGAGTTGGTTAACTACTTGAATTGCTTATTGGTGAATTGGTCTTGAGTCTACGTATTCCCTTGGGTTCGACTTTAACCTTGGTTATGTTTTATATCTTAACAACGATCGCTTTATCCTCTAAAAAGGAGGTGTAACTTGGGCAACATCACTCCTCACAATAAAGATTCTGATGGTGAAAACTAATTAAAAAATGGAGCTAAGATGAGGGAGAAATCATTAATTGAAGTTTAGTAATCAAAGTCCCAAAAACCCCTAAATTCCACTTTTTAAATCCCAAAATTAGAAGTAAAAATCACAAATTTATCAATGTAAATTAACGAAATAGATTAGAAAATAGTTATCCAATCACTTTTCCTTGAAAACCCACAAAATATCTCTCTCAAATGAAGTTTAGAAATGTAAAGATGGTGGAAATAGGTTTTTAAAATGTATTTTAAATGACTAGCACTGTCTAAGAGCTAAATACACTCCGTGAGAACGGAGAAGAACCAGGTTCACCTCCGCGAACGTAGAGGCCTAGACCATGAACACGGAAAAGAACTAGGTTCACCTTTGTGAATGCAGGGAGTAAGAGGGGGCTGCACCAGAAACTTGAACCAGCAATCCACAACTAAAACTAAAATCCAGAATGGGCACTCAAAACTTATCCATAATCGGAATTTCAGAAATCAAATATGTCTTCATACCAGAAACAACAATCCAAACTCTACGGAATCATTAGAAATAAATTTAGAGGCTTCCATGACACATTTCCCAATGAAAGTTTATTGGATGTAATTAATTAATTATAGTTGGTTTATTAAGTTAAGTTAATAAGTTAAGTTAATTAGTTTCCCAATTAGTTATTAGTTAGGATTAGTTATGGGGATTTATCCCATACAATGAGGGAACACACATGTGTATAAATACACATACACACATACCTGTACAGATACAATAATATTACTTTACTAAATCTAATAAGAGAAAGATGTTTCCCCAATTCCATCTTCCCTAATTCTCCAAATCAATCTTCTCTCTGCTGCAATTGTTAATCTGATCATGGTATCAAAGCAGTAGATCACGGGACCACCGTCTAATGGCGACGCTCCTGCAAGGCTTGAGGAAGCTCAAGAACAATGGAGATTACAGAGACAAGTCGCGAATCAACTGGAAATCGCGAATCAACTAGAAAATCAGTTGAAAGTCTTGAGGCCGTGGAGAAGAATAGGAATCATCCTCTATATCTTTATCCATCAGACACGTTGGGGAGCGTACTCACCTCGGTAAAACTCACAGGGACTGAAAACTACTCCCCATGAAGTAGATCGTTGCTAATTACACTTCGTGCCAAGAGCAAGCTAGGATTTACTCTCGGAGCATGTAGAAAATCAGATTATGGTCTTGAATTGGAGGAACAGTGGGAAAAATGCAATGCATTCGTTCTCGCATGGATTATGAACACGATATCAAAGGAGCTATTAAGTGGAATTGTGTATGCCTCGGATGCGGTGACTGTTTGGGCAGACTTGAAAGAAAGATTCAACAAGGTGGATGGATCTAGGAGCTATCAACTTCATCGAGAAATCTACACTTTAACCAAATGTAATCTAACTGTTTCAGGGTACTTCACAAAGATGAGACTCTTATGGGATGAGTTTGATACCCTAGTGCCTCCACCTACATGTGATTGTGAGAAGTCCAGAATGTATGTTGATCATATACAGTACCTGCGATTATTTGCCTTTTTGATGGGATAGAATGATGTATATAGTCATGCGCGTAGTCAGATACTTATGATGAATCCCCTTCCAAATATGAGTAGATCCTACGCTATGATTATATCTGATGAAAGCCAACAAGTTACTTCCAGTTCAAAGTTGAGTGGAGATGTGAATGAGTCCATGGCATTGTATGCTGGGAAAGGAAACTACTATAAGAGAAATGGAGGCTGTGACTCTGTGGAGAATTGTGATCAGTTGGGACTATATGCTGGGAAAGGTAGTAATGCAGGAAGCTTCAACACCTACAAGCAGAGAAGGAATAGAAATTTGTTTTGTGACTATTGTAAGATGCATGGACACACTAAGGACATATGCTACAAGCTAGTTGGTTACCCAGCAGATTGGAAGTCCAAGAGGAAATCTGGGCCTAGTTTGATGCAAAGTAGTAGAATGCAAAGAGATCATGACATGGTGAATCATGTAAACACTTCCAGAAATGAGAGGGAACTAAAGGATGTATTTTCTCCTAATAATCCTGTGAAGAATGTTGACCCACAACCTGCTCTTACTCCAAATTAGTACAGCAGGATTCTGCACTTATTGGAGAAGGAAGCTTCAGCATCTGATTCAAACTCAAGTAAGGAGCTGGATGACAGGGCAAACATGGTAGGTATAGCTTCCATGACTGATACATTATCTGCTAATGATCACAATACACAGGTAAATATTAAAGAAGGAGAAGGAAATTGGATAGTTGACTCAAGTGCTACCTGTCATATGACATACAATCTAAGTAAACTATATAATGCTACTGAAAGTGTTAATAAAATGGTGCATTTACCAAATGGAAAGACTGCACAAGTGTCACATACTAGGTGTTGTAGCACAGGTGATGGGAATATATTAGAAGATGTGCTAGTTGTGCCTGCTTTCAAGCACAACTTGCTGTCAGTGTCAAAATTAACTAGGCAGTTGAGTTGTTCAGTAAAATTCTTTCCTGATTTTTTTTCTGCTGCAGGATCTCTCCACTGGAAAAGTGAGGGGGATTGGTAAAGAAGTAAATGGCCTATACTACCTACCTCCAACTTTACAATCTGAAGGAAATAAGAGAGTTCATGCAGTGATGATTACACATCACAATAAAACAGAGAAGATGTTATGGCATAGCAGACTTAGGCATCCATCCACAAGGGTATTGCAGCACCTGTTTACCAGCATCAACTTCAAAAGCAATGATGAATGTAGTAGATGTGCTGTTTGTCCTCTTGTAAGGCAGACTAGATTACCTTTCAATTTGAGTGTGTCTAGAGCTATAGGTGTCTTTGATTTACTTCATCTTGATGTATGGGGTCCTTACATAAATGCAACTCATAATTGCTACAGATTTTTTCTAACAATTGTTGATGATCATTCAAGAATATGTTGGGTATACTTGCTGAAATTGAAGAGTGATGTGTTTTCAATGTTAAAGTCTTTCTTAACACTAGTGCAGACTCAAGTTAATAGACATGTTAAGAGAATGAGAACAGATAATGGTACAGAGTTCTTTAATGCTGACTATTGTACCTTACTGGAGAGTCTTGGGATTGTTCACGAAAGTAGCTGTCCATACACTCCACAACAAAATGGGGTGGTTGAAAGGAAGCACAGGCATATACTTGAAGTGGCTAGAGCCATCAGATTCCAAGGTAATATTCCTATCAGATTCTGGGGAGAATGTGTGTTATCTGTTGTGTATTTGATTAACAGGCTTCCCACACCAGTTTAGAAGGGCAAGTCTCCATATGAACAATTCCATGGACACAAAGCAAGTATAGACCATTTGAGAGTCCTAGGCTATTTATGCTATGCAAACAAAGTAATCAAACAAGACAAATTCTCTCCTAGAGCTGAGATATGTGTATTGATGACTTATTCATCCACACAAAAGGGATACATATTATACAGTTTATCCCAGAAAAAACTCATTATCAGTAGAGATGTGATATTCAAGGAAGATGTGTTTCCTTCAAACACATGATCAGTAACCAGCAACCATTGTTCTCCACTGACATAGTTGGACCCTATGATGAGTTCCTTACCTGTGATAAGGATAAAGAACTCCCTGTACCCCTTCCAGCAGCTGATGGGCACATAGACACTAATCCTGAGGTTCCTAGTGATAACATTTCAGAACCAGTAGCTGATTCCAATGCTCAAGTTGATTCTTTCAATCCTGCCACTGAACAGGAGCCTAGAACTGAAGATAGCATGCCCAGGAAGTATGCTAGAAATTATCATCCACCTATTTGGATGAAAGATTATGTGACTCAGACAACCAAGTCCTATTCTCAGAGCAATTATGTGTCTTATGATAGTGTATCACCCAAGTACCAGACTTACTTGTCCATGTTTTCCACAGAAATTGAAGCAAGAAGTTTTATGGAAGTAGCAAAGGACAACAGATGGAGGGATGCAATGCAGAAGGAAATACAGGCTCTAGAGGAAAATGGAACGTGGAAGATAATTCAACTACCAGAAGGGAAGAAAATTATTGGTTGTAAGTGGGTATTGAAGATCAAATATAAGGCAGATGGTCAAATAGACAGGTTCAAGGCTAGACTTGTGGCAAAAGGCTACAGCCAGACTGAAGGTATTGATTACCAAGAAACCTTTGCTCTAGTTGTAAAAATGTCAACTGTTAGGTCCATTATAGCATTGGCTGCTACTAAGGATTGGAGTATTTTCCAAATGGATGTTTTTAATGCCTTCCTCCAAGGAGATTTACTTGAAGAGGTTTATATGGAGCTGCCTCCAGGGTTCTACACTGCTGAGAAGGACAAGAAGCTGGCGTGCAAATTAATGAAGTCTTTATATGGGCTGAAACAGGCTTCAAGGCAGTGGAATGCCAAACTCACTGAAGCACTGTTAGGCTCAGGCTACAAACAAAGTCATCTTGACTATTCTCTCTTCACAAAGAAGAGGAATGATGCACTGGTAATTATTTTATGTTGATGATCTTTTGATTACAGGAAATGATGCCAAGCTAATAGAAGAAACAAAACATGTTCTGCATAGCTATTTCAAAATCAAAGACTTGGGTGAGCTTAAATATTTCTTGGGAATTGAATTTTTGAGATTTAGCAAGGGAATATTGATCAATCAGAGAAAATATGCCCTTGAAATGATAGCTGAGGCAGGTTTAGGTGATGTCAAACCTTACATGACACCATTGGACTGCAGCCAGCCACTAATTGGTGCTGAATTTGCATCAGACACTATGTTTGAGGATATCCCAAAGTATCAAAGATTAATTGGCAAGTTGCTCTATCTTACCAATACAAGGCCAGATATTGCCTTTGCAGTACAGATACTCAGCCAATTTATGCAGAAGCCTAAACTGTTGCATTGGAAGGCTGCTTTCAAAGTCATCAGGTACATTAAACTTGAACCTGGTAAAGGCTTGCTTATGATTTCTGTTCAGAAGCCTCAATTATATGGATTATGTGATGCTGACTTGGCTGCATGCCCCTTCACAAGAAGATCAATAACTAGCTTTCTTTTGAAGTTTGGTGATTCTATCATATCCTGGAAATCCAAGAAGCAGGCAATAGTGTCAAGAAGCTCCACTGAAGCTGAATATAGAAGCTTAGTTGCGCTTACTTCAGAGGTGGTATGGATTACCAATCTATTCAAAGAGTTAGGTGTACAGTTGACAGAACCAACACTACTTTTTTGCAACAACAAATCAGCTCTCCATATTGCTGCCAACCCAGTCTTTCATGAGCGTACCAAACACATTGAGATCGATTGCCATTTCATTAAGGAGAAGATCCAATGGGGACTCATCAAGACTATCCATGTCAATACCAAGGTTCAACAAGCTGATTTGCTCACCAAGGCATTAAATCGCACACAGCATGATTTTTTACTTCGCAAGCTTGGATTATTGAATGTCTTCAATACATCCAGCTTGAGGAGGGGGGGGGGTATTGGAAGTAATTAATTAATTATAGTTGGTTTATTAAGTTAAGTTAATAAGTTAAGTTAATTAGTTTCCCAATTAGTTATTAGTTAGGATTAGTTATGGGGAGTTATCCTATACAATGAGGGAACACACGTGTATAAATACACATACACACATACCTGTACAGATACAACAATACAACTACTTTACTAAATCTAATAAGAGAAAGATGTTTCCCCAATTCCATCTTCCCTAATTCTCCAAGTCAATCTTCTCTCCGCTGCAATTGTTAATCTGATCAAAGTTAGATAAACTAGTTTAAAACTCAAAATATAAGAACATCCCTCAGCAACTCTAAAAAATATGATGAGATTATTTTTAGTGTTTCACCATTCGAAACTAGTGTAACTGTCGAAATTTTGATCCTAGCTCCGAACTCCGAATATTGACCAAAATTAAAATTTTATTCTAGAAACAATTAAGATCACAACTTTGGGTCCAAAAACTTCATTTTAACTCCAAATTCAGTTCTCACGTTCTCATAGACTAGTTTCAACATTCCGGAGTTAATGAAATCAATAGAATCAAAATCCGACACTCAAAAATTAAAATGGTTCTGAAACTCAAAATTTTTAACTTTACGCCTTTAAAAACTCTTTCTTTTGCAAAACTCTAACTTTTATCAATATTTTCAAAATTTGACTTTTAGATTCCTCAATAAATGATCCAAGGCAACTCTCGAGAAGGGAAAAATGGTAATCAAGTTGAAATTGCCCAAAATAACCTTTGAGGACATTACAACTATCTGTCTTGGTTGAATGTGGATCTTTGTTTTGATGTTTGAAGTACTTCCTTTTTATTGAAAATGGTAAAATTGCACTTAAAACTTGCGAAATTGATCAACAACAAAGGACAATTTAAACGTTTGTTCATTCTCTTTATCCAACTCTTTCATTATATTATTACCTAGAAATAATGATCACAAAAAGTTTAATTTGTTGTAGCGCAATATTCGATATCTCACTGAAAGAGTTAGTTTGCACTCATATCAGGTAATCTATTAAGGGGAGTGAGTGGTGGTGTAAACTCTATTTTATTGAAAGATTTTCTATTCTAAAAATGTAAAATGTCCGGTTAAAATGATTTAACTTTAATCCTTAAAAAAGATCTAATATTTATCAAAATTTATAATTGGTGTCAGTGAAATTCTCCCTTGCAACAAGCTTGGCATCATTCTTTACCTCTACTTCCGCAAAGGAAAGGTATGTAGACAACACTATAAAAATATCCTCAAGCACAGTTTCATTAGATGAATTGCTATGCATGAACACTGTTGACTAAGGGGGAGATCGGCTAATGATCAATCAATAAATTTAGAGATGTATCTTTCTTATTAGTGGTGACCATCTTGTGTTCTTTCAAGTGTACGCTTTCACAAAATTGTCAATTGGAGATATTGAGCTGGTTGGGACTCCATTACCAACACAAAGACATGAATCGATTGTGGTTAAGAATGGGCAAAAGTGCTAAAGGGAACATAAGTAGAGCATTCGTATGGACTGTAATGGCAACACTAATCCTTAGTGCAAGTGGAGTAATGTGGAAATGTGGCACCACAGAGTGCCTTAGTTCGAATAGTGTAAGATATAGAATTATTAGTGTAATAAATAGAAAGACAAAGTGCAAAGATAGAATTGCACGAACAAGGGGAATTGTATAGATATGGGGATATTGTAACGTCCTGTAAAATTATCAAAATACTCCTAGAATAAAGATGTGTACATAACGTGTCTTCCGATACTCTATTTGTTAATCCAAACCTAGATATGCAATTAGCATGAAAGATTTAGTGGGAAGATAGTCTACTTCGAATTTTAGAGCCATCGGATCAAAAAATAATTTTTCGATCCAAAATGATTTCCAGAGGCTCTACATGCCCAAGGCGCGACTTACCTGGGACAGAGACAAGAGTTGTATTTTTCTTGAGTTTTTTGACGGGAAATTGAAAACTAGTTCGGAAAATTTTAAGGAAAATACACTAGTGCACGCCTCGTCCGCATCGTGGACTAGGCCATTCCGAAGTGAAATTTTCATTTTAACTTAAGAGACATTCCAGTCAATTCCCAACTCCTCTTAAGTTCAATAAACGAATATAAAAGATCTTTTACATCAAGTAAACTCCAAGGAATTTCTACCAACTAAGTATTCGTATAGTTGATAGAAGGGTCAACTTCAAATGACCATATCTCCTAAAGTATAATGAGTCAAGTGACCCATAATTTATCAAATCAAAGATATTTGATTTATCTTCTCAACACATCTAATTTTTCCTTACTTAGAGTTTGGAGTAGAAAGTTATGGCGAAATTGAAGGCCTGCAGAGCTGTTCTAAGACCCGTGATAGCTCCGCGTCGCGGACCCAACGCGAACCCTTTATAGATGAGATAAATGACATTTATTTTCTTTTTATATTGGGGTAATTTCATCCTAAAACCTTTGGGGGTCTATTTAAAGTCCCAAAACGTATAAAACATCCGTTTTCATAATTAAAAACTTTCTCCTTCACTCCTAAACATAAACGCTCAAGATTCTTCATGAAAGTCATCAAGTTAGGATTAGCTTTCAAGATTCATCCTCAAGGTGAGTTATTATTCATAAATTTCAATCTACCTGATCTATATTTCTTCATCTATTAATGAATCTCTAATAGAATCTTAAATCATAAACTAGAGTTTTAAGAAAATGAATTCAAGAATTTATTGATTCTTCTTCTTCTTGTTCTTCTTCTTCTTCTTCTTCTTCTTCTTCTTCTTATTTTTCAAGAATTAGGGTTCTTCATCAAGAACTTTAAAGATTCTAAATCAAGAGTTCAACAATCAATGAGAAGTTCTCAAACAATGTCTTTCCAAGTTCTT
Source organism: Solanum medicagineum (assembly GCA_026153255.1). Lineage (NCBI taxonomy): Eukaryota > Viridiplantae > Streptophyta > Magnoliopsida > Solanales > Solanaceae > Solanum > Solanum medicagineum. The sequence continues at coordinate 13,425 of JAPFFP010074941.1, read as the reverse complement.
CCACTCTAAACGAACTACCGAGATCGAGGATTTTCTCCAAGAAAGATAGTATTCATCAAAGTTCGATTGTGATATCAACTTCCCAGGTATGTAAGGATAAACTAAAAGTATGAGATTATTTTCTCATGTGCCCCATATATGGTCTTAGATGAGAGTTGAAGGTTCTTGAATCTACATGCATGATTTTTGATTATTTTCTTGAGAAATCATATTTACTACATGTATTTTCATATGTTGATGATCATCCTAAGCTTGTTATCTTGAATTGAATATTTTTCATGAGATATTGCATAAAACCATCATGTTAACTTTTAAAAGCATGCATGAAAGAAGATAAGGATTGAGTCTAGAGCCTTGATTGAGAATCTAGATTGTGATTATGATTGTGATGCTAGAATGATGATGAGTTGATAGAACTGGAGAACCCCTTGAGTCTCCATAAATGAACTCTAATGATTTGTCTATTCGATTTTTTGCTAAAGATTGTTCTAAACCTTAAGTTATTGATTGAGATGTTGATTGATGAGATGATATAGTCTTTATGGGACTGACTGGAAGATGAGAGCCTCTATGAGACTGTTTTGAGATGAATTGATTGAGATGGTTTGACTGGATGGATTGTCTTATGAGGATTAAGTAATGGGAGGAGTATCAAGCACCAAAAAAGTAAACGTTAATCCAACTCACACTCATCAAACTAAGTAGGCAAGCGTAGGTGAGGATTAGGACCATCATACCACATTATGTTGAGGCCCCCTCTTGATAAAGTCCCTGAAATAATAGAGGACTAGTTTGATTTGCTGGTGGTCCCTAGTGGATTCGATTTGTTCCCTACCTGGCAAGTACAAAATGGATGTGGCAACATCAGCGAGATTGGTGTTCAATCACTGGCTCATAAGTGATTGTTGTCGGATAAAAGAAACTCCCAGAAAGTTCCCAAACTGAGTAATCTGAGTCGAGATGAGATGAGTTGAGTTGAGATCCATTGAGATGAGTCATGATTTGATTGATGAGGTTTGATTGGTTGATGAGTTACTTGTATAGTCTTTTATTCTTGCTTTAGATAGAAATTTGACATATTGATTGTTATTATTTCGAGTCGATTGTTGTTTCTACATTATTCTACCTGTTTAAGTTTCATTCAACTATTTTACATATCGTATATTCCATGCACTGATGCCACTCTGGCACTGCGTTGTTTCATAATGTAGATATAAGATTTGGAGATCATTAATAGGCTCATCGTTGAGGATTTGCGATGTTCATTTGATTGGTGAGCCTCCCCTACTACGGAGGATTCATTATATTTATTTAATCTTTCTTTACAATTAGATATTATTAGCTTTATTTTGATTGAGGTATCCATAGGTCTGTCATTGGCAGGGCGTCATAGTGATAGAGGCTTCATCGACTAAAGTCAAATATTGATGTAAGATTGTGAGCTAGTTCTTCCTACTAGCCTTTTTTTGTAATATTATTTTTAGACTAGATGCTGATGTGCCTATTTACTTCCTTATGTCTTCCGCTTATTAGAAGAATGTATGAATGAATGAATGTGATGAGGAGAAGTTGTTCGCTTGGGGACTAGATATAGTCTTTGAGTGTCGGTTATGTCTACAGTACTTTCCTGAGTCGTGACAAACTTGGTATCAGAGCACGAGTTCAAGTGTCATAGGGAATCTATGGAGCCATGTCTATAGGAACTTATTTATGGTTGTGAGGGCCCCACTTCTATAAATGAGGTACAATTGACATTTAGGAAAAGTTTCTGTTCTTTTAGAGTCTAAATCGTGCGATAGAGCTATTTCATGAGAAATCTACAATGATTCATGTGTTGCTCTAAAACTTTTGACCATGCCTTGTCCATGAGGTGATAGAGATAGTAATGTTCAAACCCTTACAGATAAGATCATCAGTTGTAGAGTAATCATAATGGTAGAGAGACTGCACCGGGCTTGAGAGAAGCTGCCTAGTGTGCTAAGTTGATTGACTAAAAAGAGTGCACTATTACTCGTATGAACTGTGAATTAATGTTAGCTCTAGATGTACCCAAACCCTTTTTTTTGAAAACTTGTTTCCTATGTTACCCACGAGAGAGAATCTTATGTCTCTAAAGAGTTTAATGCTAACACCTAAGAGTGAGATGTATGGTCTTATAAACCCTGGGTAGAATTAAATCATCCCAGTGTTAGAAGGATGATGATAGAGAGAAAGGGACGAGACAACAAGGGTGATGGCTGATTGAGGCTTTTAGTTAGAGTTATGTACCTATTAGGTAAGTAATTAGGTGATGTGTTGATTGCCATAAGCTTAAAAAAAGAGTCATAAGTACCCTATGATTTTCATGATAAGATATAGAGGAGGAGTCATTTTTAGAATGTGATAGACCGTGCTCAAACTAGAAGGAAGTTTATGCTGATGTATTGTAGTATTCATACTATTGAGGGCGAAGTGTAGATGTTGAGTAGGGGAAAATAGCGGTTTCAATGTGATAGATCTAAATTAGCCTTATGATTTTTAAGTGAGAGTTCATGATATTCATTGAGTTATGAGCCTTAGTCAGATACAGAGGAATGACTAAATAGGTGAGTGGTACTGAGTTGTAAGGGAAGTGATGCTATGTGTAGAATACAAGTTCCTATTAGGTATCTACCCAAGTGCCCCTTAGGTAAGATGGGTGAAATAAGGATAGCTCAATAGATAAGACGAGACTTGAGATATGTACCCATGATTGTGTAAAGATGTGTGAAGCTCTAAGTTATGACTACTATAAAATTGTAGATAGTTTATTTAAGTTGTCAATGTGGAGTAGGCTATTATAAGCATTCTGTGTCATCTCGAGCAACTAAGTTGATTGAGGTTTATGGATAAATGATGAGGAGTTTTTTATTGTAGTCTAAGTCTCATACAAATGAATTTATGAGAGCATAGAAGTTGTGCGTTATTAGGCAAAAGAAGAGGTTAGACTGTAAGAGTTGTGGGAAGTGGTTATGTACGCCATTAAGAGCAACAAATATAGAGAGAGATTTCTATAGAGCAAGAGGAAGCTGAGAGTAAAATCTTTGAAGAGAATCTTAGTGGATAATTTATTTATGCGACTATAGAACGATAGAAGATTTTAAGACGCCTATTCTTGTGAATAGTGATTGCTCGATCGTGTGGAGGTATATGCTTATAGCCTAGTAGAGGAAATTCATTCGTAAAACTTGAGAGATGATCCTTGAGTTAAGGGGGAGATGGTGATGTGATTGATCAAAGTAAATCGTGAGTGTTTAATGGTGATGGGTTGATTTGGATGAGGCATTAATTTTTGCTATCTCGTATATGTCTTATACTTTAGTGAAGATGATATTCTCATCTGGTATACAACTGCCATGCCTATGGACTAGTCCCATATACCACTTGTTGATTGTTATTCATGTTGAGTTGTGAGGATGAAAGGCGATGGGTTTATTCATTAATTTTTATCTGAACCCATGGATCTAAGTGTTTGCACCCCTATGTTGAATGAGATGAGGCGTGGGATTTACACTATGTGTAGTTCTATGAATTCAGAATGAGTCCTGATAGAAGAGAGATATTGTACTTCATTATGAACATCCTCAAATAAGATTTCTCGATTGAAATGTGCTAATGATCTTCGTTCCATGTTTTTTGCGTGATCCTATCTTCCTATGTCTCAATAGAAATGTCGATGATAGTAGAGGAGTGCTAGTTGATAGGAGAGAGTGAGAGTTCTTCATTCAGATGTTATCTTACGCATGCACTAACCTTGGGCTTGTTATGCCATTGTTGATGGTAGGAAGTAGAGATGACGAGTTCCTCTTGGTCTAATTAGTGATGCTGATAGTAGTAGATGGAGAATGAGGGTAGATGCGGAGGAGTGAACACAACCTTATGTTGACATTGGTGTTGTACTTGTGTCATGTAAGGATAGAGATAGGGAAAAGGAGAGAGATGAGACAATATGATATGCAATAGATAGGTAAGAGTATGTTGGTGTGTCCTTGAGTAGGAGCTCACTGAATGGTGGAGGTAGAAGTGCTAAGTAGGCTTGAAAATTCTAATATAGAGTTGAAGTGGTTAGAGTGATAGGCTTGAATGCATGGTTATTATTATGCGAGTATTGATGACAGACTATCGAAGACTTCATGATAGTGAAGTAGTGAAGAGGACTAATGATCTTTTAATGAAAGCCCCTGTGGAAGTATAGAGCTAAGTATTGAGGATTAACTTTGTATGAATATGATTGTCTTAAGGGTAGCACCTTGAGGATCAGAAGCAGGCTTGAATGAAATAAGAGGATGTGGATAGGTATAGAGTTGAATAGGAGCTATAAACTTAAGTTGATAGAGTAGAGTGCCAAGAAAAGGAACATAATTGAGATGAGGTACTAAGCTTGAGAGTTGTACGTAGAGTCTTATGTATCGATTGTCCCATTCTCGATTAGAGTTGATGGTTTCCTTCCTGAGTTCAAAGGACTGATTGTCAAAGTGTTTAAGCAATTCGAATTGATTGAGTTTCGATGTTCAATTCCTGCTTGATGCTGAAAATGTCTGAAAGAGTATATTTACTTTTGATCTGAATCAATTTGTCTATTCAGAGTGATTTGTTATCGTCCGAATGGGTCTATAGTTTGATTTGTTGAGTGATTGATGATAAGAGTCTTGATCGTTATTTGTGCCTAATGATGAGATTGTTAAAGGTAACGTCCTTACCCTTAACTAAATTGATTGTCTTTTCTTGAGTTGATTGTCTATTCTTGAGTCTAAATAAAGATTGTTGATATTGATGAGGAGTCAAAAGCTTGATTGATAGGTGTGAATGTTGAGATGATTTTTGAGTCTATTCGTGTCTTGATATCCACCTTTACTCATCATTCGAGGACGAATGATCCCAATGGAGAGATGATAAAAGATTCAGTAGAATTATCAAAATACCCCTAGAATAGAGATGTGCGCACAATGCGTCTTCCCATGCTCAATTTGTGAATCTGAGCCGAATATGCAATCAGCATGAAAAATTGAGTGGTAAGATGGTCTCATTAGAATTTTAGAGCCATCAGATCGAAAAATAATTGTTTGATCCAAGACGATTTCTAAAGGTTGTGTGCGCCCCAAGGCACGATGCGCCTAGGAGCTGGACATGCCTTGCGTTTTTCTTAAATTTTTCGACGGGAAATTGAAAACTTGTTTGGAAAATTTTAAGGAAAAAAATACACTAGTGCGCGGCCCGTCTGCTTCGCGGACTGGGCCATTCCAAAGTGAAATTTTCATTTTTACTTGAGGGGCATTCTGGTCAATTCGCAATCCCTCTTATGTTCAATTAATGAATATAAGGGATCTTTTACATTAAACCAAGTCCAAGGAATTTCTACCAACTATGTTTTCATATAAGTTGATAGAACGGTAAACTTCAAATGACTATATCTCCTAAAGTATAATGAGTTAGGTGGCCCATAATATATCAAATCAAAGATATTTGAATTAGCTTTACAACGCATCCAATTTTGCCTTAATCAAATTTTGGAGTAGAAAGTCATAACCATTTTACTGAAACCTGTCGAAAGATCCGTGGCAACTCCGCATCGCAGATCCTTTTTGAATGAGATGAATGACATTTTTTCTTTTTATTTTGGGGGCACTTTCATCCTAAAACCTTTGGGGGTCTATTTAAAGTCCCAAAACATACATAACGTCAGTTTTCATAATTAAAAACTCTCTCCGTCACTCCTAAACATAAACGCTCAAGAATCATCATGAAAGTCATCAAGTTAGGATTAGCTTTAAGAGTTCATCCTCAATGTGAGTTATTCTTCATAAATTTCAACCTACCCAATACAAATTTCTTCATCTATCATGAATCTCTAATAGAATCTTAAATCATAACTTAGAGTTTCAAGAAAACAAATTCAAGAATCCCAAGAAAGGATTTATTGATTCTTCTTCTTCAAGAATTAGGCTTCTTCATCAAGAGCTCTGAAGATTCTAAATCAAGAATTCAAGAATCAAAGATAAGCTCTCAAACAATGTCTTTCCATGTTCTTCCACTCTAAAAGAACTACTGAGATTGAGGATTTTTTCTAAGAAAGCTAGTATTCATCAAAGTTTGATTGTAATATCAATTTTCCAGGTATGTAAGGCTAAACTAAAAGCATGAGGTTATTCTCTCATGTGTTCCATAGATGTTCGTAGATGAGAGTTGAAGGTTCTTGAATCTACATGCATGATTCTTGATTATTTTCTTGAGAAATCATATTTACTACATGTATTTTCATATATTGATGATCATCATAAACTTATTTTCTTGACTTGAATATTTTTCATTGGATATTGCATAAACCCTAAATGTTAAGTTTTAAAAGTATGTGTGAAAGAAGATAGGCATTGAGTCTAGAGCCTTGATTGAGAATCTCGATTATGATTGTGATTGTGATGTGAGAATGATGATGAGTTGATAGAAGTTGATAGCCCCTTAAGTCTCCATAAAAGAACTATAATGATTTGACTATTCGATTGTTCCCTAAAGAGTTTTCTAATACTTGAGCTATTGATTGAGATGTTAATTGATTAGATGATAGAGTCTCTATGAGACTGACTGAAAGGTGAGAGCCTCTACGAGACTAGTTTGTGATGAATTGATTGAGATGGTTTGATTGGATGGATTGTCTTATGAGCATTGAGTCATGGGAGGTGTATTGAGCACCGAAAGAGTAAGAGTTAATCCAAACTCGCACTCATCAAATTATGTAGCCAATCATAGGTGAGGAATAGGACCATCAGATTACATTATGTTGAGGTATCCTCTTGATAGAGTCCCTAAAACAATAGAGCACTAGTTTGATTTGCTGGTGGTCCCTAGTGGATTCGATTAATTTCCTACCAGGCAAGTACAAAATTATTGTGGCAATATCAGCAGGATTGTTGTAGAATCACTGGTTCATAAGTGATTGTTGTCGGATAAGAGAAACTCCTAGAAAGTTCCCAAACTGAGTAATCTGAGTCGAGATGAGATGAGATGAGATGTGATGAGATGAGTTGAGTTGAGTTCCTTTGAGATGAGTCATGATTTGATTGATGAGATTTGATTGGTTAGTGGGTCACTTGTCTACTCTTTATTCTTGCTTTAGATAGACATTTGACATGTTAATTGTTATTATTTCGAGTCGATTGTTATTTCTATATTATTCTACCTGTTTTTGCTTCATTAAGCTATTTTACATACCATACATACCACGTACTGATGCCACTCTGGCACTTCATCGCTTCATGATGTAGATACAAGATTTAGACATCATCAACAAGTCCATACTTGAGGATTTGAGACGTTCAGCTGATTGGTGAGTCTCCCCTACTTCGGAGGATTCATTATATTTATTTCGTCTTGGTTTAGAGTTAGACATTTATTAGCTTTATTTTGATTGAGGTAGCCATGGGTCTATCATTAGCACCACTTGATAGTGATATAGGCATCATATATTAGAGTCGAATCTTGATATAAGATTGTACGCTAGCTCTTCCTACTAGCCTTTTTTATAATATTATTTTTAGACTAGATGCTGATGTGCCCATTTATTTCGTTATGTATTTTGCTGATTAGTAGAATCTATGAATGAATGAATGTGCTGAGGCCAAGTGGTTTGCTCGGGGACTAGTAATAGTCTCTGAGTGCCGGTTACGTCTAGGGTACTCTGCCAATGCGTGGCAGATATGTACCCTTGTTTGGCTAAGGGAGTTTTGAGTATAGGTTTTGGTTCAAGTTTAGATTCACTGTATGAGATGTTATGATGATGTTCCAGATGTTTTTGATTAAATGCGTTCCTTTTATCTAAAGAAAAAATATATTATTTACTAGTTTTTTTAATGCTACCTAATAAATTTAGGTTCCCGTATCATACTCCTTTTATCTTTTTTTATCAATTTGTTCTTCAAATTATTGATGGATGGTACTTTGTGTATCCGTATGTTGTATTATTAAAACATAAAATAATAGTTGAACATCCCATCTCTGAAGTTGGAATGAAAATGCCCTAGATTTCAAAATTCGATAATCTTTTCACAATTCAATTCAACAAAAATGGGCACAAGGGTTTGATTTGCTGAGTTTTGGAAGTTTAGGTATCGCATATTAGACGTTTTGTATATATTATGCTAACTATTAAAAGATTTCAGATTACAATAATTATGATATTTATTTCCATAAATATCAACCAAATGCCCTAAAAGAAAATTTTCAGTAAAGTAACAATTACAAGAAGCTTTAGGGTTGTTGTAATGACAAATCCAAGTTTTTTTTTATAAATTATATTTTTTCTTGAAGCCCGTATTATTCATAAAACTAATTTATTACAATACCAGATGTGAAATTAATCTCTTCGACAAAAATTCAATAATTTTTTCTTGATTATGTGTATGTATATGTGCGTTTCCCTTTTAGCTGAATACTTGTATACATAGATGATAAAGTTTATTGCTATAGTTTGATTTATTCAGAAGCTTTTATTGATTGTGCTTTGTGATTGTCAGGTTTTGCACAAGTTGTGCCAACATTTTATGGTTATCATCTTTGACATGCTTTGTGTTTATGATAGTTTATTTATAAATATATGAATTATATGGAAAAGTAATTAAGATTTTTTTTCCTTTAATGATTTGTTGTCATGATGCCATAAATCTTTCCCTTTTTTTATCTACTTTGACATGATTATCCTTGAGATTAGAGTAATGGAAAAAATGTATAGGGATATCATTATTTCTATGAAGGAAAAAAAGTATGATGTTTTATGGCTTGTTGTCATGGTTATGTAAATCTTTCCTATTTGGATTTGCTTTGATATTTAGTAGAACTTTCTAGAGTAATACCTTTGATATTTGTACTTGGAAAAAAATCTGCATAGTCTACAGTATTAGATATTTATGGTAAATTGTAGAATAATTTAGATTTTTGTTAGATGGCTAGAAGATAATATCAAAGATATTCTTGTAGATAAATCTAGAATAATTTCTAGAAGCATCCCTACACAAGTATAAATAGGGATGGACATAAACATACATCACCAATCAAAAAACCAACCAAAATCAAAGACTCCTTCAATAACAGAGTTCTCAGTTCAAACCTTTTCCTTCTCCTTTCTAGCTTCCTCTTCTTCAATTGAATCTTTCGATCTTAGTTGTCAATCTTGGGATAGCATAAGATCTCCCCAATTATATTTTTTTCTTCTTCTACATTTCTCTACAACTGATTCATTTTCTGAATCCTCTTCAAGAATAAAAAAAAAAGAGCACCGATTGGACATGCAATAGCACTATTTGAATTAGGGAGAAAATAAAATCTTTCAAAATATCCAAGTGATTTGCCATAAGGATACCAATCAACTAAAAAGATGGTAAGGATACTAATCTATTAAGGACGCTGGAAAAAAAATTCCTAGGAAATCAGTTGATGATATCAAGGATTACAATATATATTCATAGAAGATATCGATGCCATCGAGTCTGGACATGTTCCATTACCTAAATATTCAGAAATGCAACATGATGCTGATGAGAATTCAAATGCTGATATCAAATGGAGAAGAAGGGCTCATTAGATAGAAGAGGAACAGAGGTTGGTTTCCGATATAGTTTTTTAGGATGAAGTTAATTATTTGAATTTCTAATCATGTCTTATAACTGATTGTATGAATTATGCTTTTACTATAATTGAATTTCAAATTTTTCTTTTTCTCAATGACCATATTGATGTGTTTTTAACTACTGCTTTTCAGAATCATACTCTAGATGAGAACATAAAAATGACCAGACTCGTCTTTTTCGAGAGTGGTTATTTTTATGTTTTATGTGATTTTATATAGTGCATATAGAAGGTTTTGAGAGGTAAAACTTTTAAGTAAATGTTGTCCTGTGTGATCTTGTTTCTTAGAAAATAACTTATTTCTCTATCTTCATACTATTGGTCATTTCTTTGGGGCTTAAATATAAATGGAAAAGGTGGTTGGAGATTTATATATAGGCACAGTGTGATAATAAGAATATCATCACAAGTAGCTAGCCATGTCCAAAAGTTTTTCAAGCGTGTCGAAGCCAGCAACAAAGAGAACATAAGAGCAAGAGAGACCGTTCTTAATATAATTAGTATAGATGTTGAATTTGCTGGAATGTACAAGTTCCAAACACGAAGTATATGATTGGTCCAGCTTGCGGAGGATCGCAAGTGATGCCAAATACTAGCAATGAGAGTAGCCTCAAGAAATCACCAATGCTGAATAGATGACAACATTTTTTGAGGCAACATGCTCTCGGTCCTAGTGTTTGGCATTACTTGTGATCCTCCACAAGTTGGCCCAATCATATCCTTGGTGTTTGGAATTGGGGAAGTTGCAGCTAATTCAATATCAAAACTAGTTATATCAAGAACGCTGTCTCTTGGCCTTCTGTTCCCTTTGTTGCTGGCTTCGACACACTTGAAATTTTTATGGGCATGGATAGCTACCTGTGATGTTGTTCTCGTTATCGCATAGTACCCAGATATACTTCTCCCATCACTTTTTCCATATATATCTAAGCCCCAAAGAAATGACAAATAATAGGAAGATAGCGAAATAAGTCATTATTCAAGAAACATGATTGTAACATTTACTTAAAATATTTACCCTCTGAAAACCTTTTTATATGCACCAGGTAAAATCATAGACAACACCCCAAAAACCCATTACATAAAAATAACCGAGACTCCCAAAAAAGACAAGTTTGGGCATTTTTTGGTTTTCATATAAAGTAAGATTATGAAAACCAATAGTTAGAAACGTACCAACTGGTCATTGAGAAATAGAAAATTCTGAAATTCTGTTCTAATAAAAGTGTAAGTCATGCAATCAGTAATAATACATGATCATAAATTCAAATGATTAATTTCGTTCCTAGAAACTGTACAGGAAATCCAACTGTGTTCCTCTTCTGTCCAAGGAGTCCCTCTTCGCCATTCGACTTCTGCTTTTGAATTTTCATTAGCATCGCTTTGTATTTTTGGATAATTAGGTATTGGAAAACATCTAGACTCAATGGCTTTTATATCTTCTAAGAATATATTATAGTAATCCTTGATATCATCAACTGATTTTCCCAGGAAGTGCTTCTTCCATCTTCCTCAATAGATTGGTATTATTTCCATTTTCCTCAATTGATCGGTATCCTTGAAGTAGATCTCTAAGGTATTCTAAAAGATTTTATTTTCCTACGTAGTATTAGAAAGCGTAATGCATATCCAATCAGTGTTCATTTAGTGTTAGATCTACAAGGAAAGGCTTGAGCATGAAAAATGGAAGTTCTTTATGAGGATTCAGAAAATGGATCATCGTCAATATGTGAGATAAAAAACCCTACATATCGGGCATCTCAAAAGCGATATTTTGTATCCCTGACACCTAGTAAGAAAAACAATCGCAGCAAGACATGTATTCTTTTGAATCAATTAAGGATACTAAGAAAAGTAGTGGGTGACTGGTAAAGAGAACAAACATGTAGATACAAGTGGTATACTTCCCACAACAATCTACAGAGATATGAAGAGTATTACAGAAGTATTTACATTGTTTAATATACCACTGAAGTATATATATCTATTCTAATAAATATTAGTTGGTCACCAGATGGCCATTAGTATTGTTACTGCACTTATTTTTTGAATACTTATTCCATTATTTTAGATAGTATTGCTAGCTCTTATTTATCTAATATTAATATTCTTTAGACAGAATTGCAAGACAGGTGGATTTTCATTGAAACATAAATTGATTAGGTGAGTCATGGATTAAACATAAATTGATTATTGGTAGATGAGTTACCATTAAAGGTAGTATAAATGAAGGATGAAATAATCATTTTTCCTGTGGATTAAGGACTTTTTATTAAGTGATATGTATTAAAGACAAATAATCCAACCCCATGCATTAGGGATCGATGTGATGTTTTAAAGTTCACCAACTATCAAGAAGCCGATAGTCAATTTGAATGTTTATACAAGAAACTCCTATCTAAATGTCTTTAAATTTGTCAATTCGACACAATTTAGTGGTATAAGCTATTCTTATAAAGATTTGAGAGAAAATTGGAAAAACTATTGATTGACTGATGCCGGAAGTATAAAATGATAGTTCGACCAGCACTTATGCTCCCATGGAGGACCTGTATACTCTTGTCCTGTTGCATATGTTTAAATGTTATTGTTCATTTTTTTGTGTGAAGATATGTTTTGATGTCTTAAGCTATGTTTAGATACTTTGAAAATCTATTTAGTTGGGATTTTTATGAAGAAATCATTGCAACTGTATCATTTTATTAGTTTGTCGAATCTTTTTATATGTATTGGCGGCCTCCCTCCCCCCACCCCAACCCCAACCTTTTCCCCCCCTTCAGCAATACATCATTTAAACTAAAATTGATATACTATGCATAGTTTTGAACTTTGATAGTTAAGTTTAATTTGTCATATTCACCTCTCTGTGTTTTTTTTTCTGTTGTTGTGTTAAAATGTTGTGTTTTTTTTGAGAATGTTATATATCAAGAATAATCTCTGGTCACTTTAGTTATAATAAAAGTGACTTTTATATGTATTCTCTTTACTCGAGTCATATAGAGATTGAAAGTTTCGTTCTTTTATTCATGTTTCACCCATTACATGCTTAAGAAATATTTATTTTCGTGATAAGATATTCCTTTGAAACTAGTTTTGTTAGTAGATAAATGATCAGTTTGTGTCTGTACATGATAAGGTGCAATCATACATTCCTATACAGAAATTTGTTTGAAGAAGATGATTTTTGTTTTTGTTTAGTTTGAAATTTGTGCAGTTTTGTTATTTCCCTAGTAAAAAAGTGGTTGTAGGTACCATATGAAACTTTTCTATAGGCGCTGTACTTGTTCAACTTACCCCTCATTTTCACACACAAAAAAAGGGTAAACTCAATTTACCCCTCATTCTCATGCAAAATCAAAATTACACAAAAACCCTACCCTTCTTCCTCATCTCCGATCATCCCCTCCAATCACCACAGTGTTTTCAGCCAAAATTTTAACCATCCCCCATTTTTGCGGCAGTTCAACCCTAGGTCTCCCCCCATTTTGTTTTTCACCGATTTCGTAGTCACTAAACCTCTAGTCGAAATTCTGATATGTGTCCCTCATTCAATTTCCAATTATTCGAGTTTAGATTTTTGACTCATGAATATAGTAGAGTGGGGAATCTTCTTTTTATTGCCCTAAGTAATTGTGAATCAATGATCAATTTCCACGAGATCGCCGACTGAAGAAGAAGACGAATTGGGAATTAGGGAAAAAACCCTGTTCTCAGTTTTGGTAAAGGAAAAAATATATGAATGTATTGAATAATAATAATGTACAGTAATAATACATATATTTATATCCTATA
>JAPFFP010074871.1:0-23495 GCA_026153255.1 Solanum medicagineum | reverse complement strand
CATTCAACTTAAAAGAAATGCATTAGGACTTCAATTTCTTAAGAAAATCATAACCCGACATTTTATCAAACATTTGGCAGGTGTGTAGTGCCAGTGTAAAACCATGCAATTTAGGGATGAAATCATGCAAGGAAATCCAATGTAAAACCATCAATCAACATTTGGTAACACTCTCAAATAATATACACCAAAATCCTTCATCAAATCTCATTAGATCTTAGTTTCATAACTTAAAACATACAAAAACAATCACTAATTCATAAACCCTAACATATTGTGCAGTGAACTTCATAATAAATAAGACCCATGAGTAAATCAACTTTAAGTCATGCAAGTTTAGGTAAAAGGAGGCTTCAGCATCATGGGTGAAAGAAACCCATGAAAGAAACCCATATACCTTAGCTTTGGAGAATAGCTTGATGAAGATTAGAGATGGAGATTTTAAGCTTGAATGAAAACCTTAAGATCTGTATGAGTTTTGAGACTTGAATCTAGGACTGAAATATTTGGCTAAGTGTTTGAATAAGTATTGGGGAATGTTTAAAATGATATAAGGGTAAAATACAGCTAAGTGTAGGTATTTAGATGTTGGGGAACACTTAGGACCAAACCAAAGAGTCTTGGACCGAATTGAAAACTGGTAGCCAAGTAACACAATAGCGCACCCTTGGCCGCGAACTGCTCTTTGAAATTCGATATTTTGGAAATTCAAATTTTGATACGATTGCTCTTTAATCAGGTTCAGACCCATTTTCTTGCAATTTGACCCCTGATCAAGAATGTGAAGTCAGATTTTCGATATTATGCGCAGATTTTGAGATATATGGAAGTTAGGATTCTGGACACTTCCGTGGCACATTTTCGGGCACTTTTTGGAGTCGTTTCGATATCTCCCCCTTGGGAACATTCGTCTCCGAATGTCAAAGAAATGTATATGAGAGACAAAAACATGAAAATTTCAGCCCACATAAAGATGCAACAATGCACTTAAACATCATTTTAAAAAATCTCAACATAAGTGTAAAATCATCATGAACTTGCCAATTTAAACATGAATGTATGCAATAACATAGGGGCTGAAACATTAGAGCTGGAATCATATAAGGACATGATGTGTTATCATAAGCTTGAGTTGGAAGAGGTATGGATATTTCTTTCTATGCTCGCTCTGGCTCCCCGAGGGGCACTTTCGACTTGACGATTCTCCAATGGGCCTTGATGAACATTACACCCTCACAAATCAGCTCTTTTCTCACATTCACCCTACTTATCCACTGGACCTCCTCATAAGTCAACAATCTTCCACAACGCCCACAACCTCAAGAGTCTTATAACACTTGAATCACTAACATACCTCCTCAATCCTAAAAACATGAAGAAGCGGACGAACCATATTCTTGTCCAAAGGCACTTTCCGTCCATATATAACTTCACTAATATTCCCCAACACCCTAACAAGACTCACAAACCGTAAATATAATTCCCTCCTTACTAACACAACCACACCTTTTATGAGTGAGACCCTCAAATACACCCTATCACCGACTTTGAATTCAAGCTCTCTTTTTCCCTCTTCGACATAGGACTTTTGAAGACTTTCGGTTGTCTTCAACCTATCCCCTAATCAACCTGTCTTTCTCCATAGAATCAAAACCCTTCCTAGTCTTGGGCAACCCAACCACGAAATCCATAATAATCTCTTCCCACATCCAAGTAGGAATCTCAATGTCTTGGGTTATGCCACTAGGCCTTTGATGTTCGGCTTGCTTACAACTATGACAATCGGAAAGGAATCTAGCAATCTCTTTCTTCATACCTCCCCACCGATACACATCTATCAAATTTTCATATTGGAAAGTAGGGGTGATAAGAATAAGAAGAATTGTGGGCCTCATCAAGGATCTTTTTTATAAGCCATCAGCACAAGGTACCCACAACTTACCCTGATAGCCACGGGCACCATCTCTCCATTAGGAGAAAACCTCCATCTTGCGCTCTTTCGCCAAGGCCGTCAACTCGAACAACCTCATCAATCAAGGAAGACCTAGAACCATCAAAAACAACACCCCCACCATTACCAACCTCTTTCAACCTTATCCCCCAATCCAGCCAACCGATGATCCTACCTAGTCACCTCCATGCTACTACCATCAATGTTATCAAAACTAGCCATCGACACCATACTCAAAGCATCGATCACAACATTAGTCTTACCAGGATGATAACACACACCCATATCATAATACTTACGAGTTTCTAACCACCTACTTGTCTCCAGCTAAGATCCCTTTAGGTGAACACATATTGGAGACTCTATTAAATGCTAAACACATCAATATGCACCCCATACGACCAATGACGTCAAATTTCAAACCACGGCGGCCAACTCAAGGTCATAGATAGGATAATCCTTCTCATGCATCTCAAATTATCTAGAACTGTAGGCTTCCACCTAACCTTCTTGCACCAACACACCACCCAAACCAATCCGAGAGACATCACATTACACTGCAAACCCTTCCAACCCATATGGTATGGTCAAGATAGGAGCGGAGATAAGCTTATTCTTCAAAGCTTGGAAACCCCTTTCACACTCATCGGTCACACAAACTAGCCTTCTCTTGGACCTACCTAGTCATGGGAGAAGTACTAGAAGAGAACTCTTTCACCAACCTTCGATAGTAACCCGCTAAGCCAAATAAGCTCCTAATGTCCGATGGGGGTCAATGGCTTAGGCCAGTTTCGAATTACATACATCCCCTTAGGATCAACCTTATTACCATCGTTCGACACCACAAGACCTAGGGAGGTAACCTCCTTTGACCACATTTCACACTTCGCTTACCTAGCATACAACTCTTACCCCAAAATTTGCAATGCTATTCTCAAATGGTTCACAAGCTCTAAATGAATCAATAATTCATCACTAGAGACTACCACAAACATATAACAAGGTAGCGAATAAAGACCCTATTCATGAGGCCCATAGACATAACCGGGGCATAAGCAAAACCAAAAGGGCACTACCACAAATTCAAAGTATCGGGAAAGATTTCACTAACCCATTGATCAGTGGAATAACCTTAATAGGAATGACTTAGGTTCAACACCCCTAACTTTTATAAGTTGTTGAATGCAACCCTTAGAGATCAATTATACCTTAAGAAAAGAAACAGACTAACCCCTGTGCAACCACATTACAAGCACCCGATTCAAGCACAAACTAAATAGGGAATCGAAATTTAACTCTACGGACCCTACATTCAATGGGGACACAATATACATGCATCTAGTCCACCCTAAGCATAACATCAAAGTCCACCATAACAATCCAACAAGTCACAAGGCAAGAACTAATGTAGTATGAACACGAAACAACACCCATGAACATTAAAAAAACTATAGGCTCACCAATGAGATAAGCACCAAAGAGAGTTCGGACACACATGAAACCCACTAGCAACCTAAAGAGTAATGAAAGAGATTGTTGCACTTGAGTCCATCAATGTAAGCAAATCAAAGTCAAAGGAAATTTCAACATAACGGTAGCAACATCAGGCACCTCATTTCCTCCGTGAGCCCCTTGATCAACATGATCAACTTGATCTAAAGGTCGACCACCCTTATACTTCCTTCGAGCATATGGACAATCCACTAGCTTGTGAGCCACTCTACTACATCCATAACAAGCGTTGGTCTTCGTCAAGCATAGGCCACCATGGTACTTCCCACACGTAGGTGCATTTGGGATTAGTCATCCCACAATCACCTCCTTTACCTTTATTGCGCCTATGAAGGAATCCCTTCCTCTCATGTCCCACTTCTCTATGATCGAAACAAGCATTGGTGCCTTTGAAGCATGGGCCCCTATGAACCTTACCACATGTTGGACACATAATATCGCCTCTGTCCTTGACACTTTGAAACTTTCCTTCAATACGGGTCCATTTGGCCTCACTACCTGTCCCATTACTAGTTGAAGTTTCGGGGGCACTCACTTGTTGATCGAGTTGAGTAACTTTGCCTCCGCTTTGGCCACTTTCCATAGAGCATTGCAAATCTTCACAATAATTACATCACCATCCTGAGTAGCTCGAGACATATCCTGAAATGTAATGGTTAGGGATTAGTAATAAACCCTAGGAGACCTAACTCTATCGCACGACATAGGTCAGGAAAAAATGAAATATTTCCTAGAATGTCTCATAGACTCCCATTCATAGTCGTGGCGTGCTTCACAACCATGAATAGCACTCTAACGCGGTTTGTTGGACGCCTAGGACCTAACAACCTAGTGCTCTGATACCAAGTTTATCACGATCCAAGTCTAGGGCCTAGACATGACACGCCGTATGGGGAACCTAAAGGAACCCCAAGCAAGCCTCTTAACATATCATTACACATCCTTGGTCACGGTAGCAATAAAATACAACAAGAAGTGGTAAATAGGGATAAACGGGGCTAAGATGCAACTTTCATAACATCAACATCGAGAGTCAAAGATCATAACGTGGACACATAACATGTCCAATAACACCTCTATCACTTAGATAATAGTAGGGGCTAAGACGAGAAACTGAACTCTCCCTCATAGTCAAGTATACAATAGAGAAAGAGTGTAGCAATACATGGCAAATGAACATAGACCAATGTCCCCAGAATGGAGGACTCACTAACTAGCTTGAGTGATATCGTACTAACCACGTGGAGGAGGAGGAGGATGATCAAACGGTTCTCCAATTCCTACATGGTGACATCATATAGGCATAGAGTATGCGTTAGTACATTTGAATATACTAAGTATGTAGGATGTAATGCAACAAGAAATAGGCATCATAGTCAAAATGCATAGAGTTAAGAAATAGATAGCATAGTAACAATGTGGCATGTATGATTAATGCTTAAGTAAAACATGCTTCCGTAGAACATAATATATGTGTAAGAAGGGACCACTAATTTATTGGTGGATCATCACACGCTACCACCCTAGGTGATTGAGGTATAAACCCCTTCAATAGGTTAGTGGACCGTTGCACCCTACCACCCGTGGTGACCAGAGTACAAACCCCATGATGTGGTTATAAAGGTGCAAACCCCTCAACAAGGCTGATAGATAGTCGCACCCTACCACACATGGTAACTTGAGTACAAACCCCTTGATGAGGTTGTCAAGGTACGGACCCCTTGACAAGGTTACTCAGCGCGACACCCCCGAGTAGGGCATGGTCACATTCCAACACTAGGTAGTAGAATATCATATACATACACATTCATTTCATCATCATATAGTCATTTCAACTCAAAAGATATGCATTGGTCCTTCATTTCCTCAAGAAAACCATAACCGGACATTTTATCAAATATTTGGTGTGTGTGTAGTGCTAGTGTAAAATCATGCAATTTAGGGATGAAATCATGCAAGAAAATCCAATATAAAACCATCAATCAATAATTGGTAACATCCTCAAATAATATACACCAAATCCCTTCATCAAAGCTCACAATAAATCTTAGATTCATAGCTAAAACATGCTAAAACAATAACTATTTCGTAAACCCCAACCTATTGTGCAGTGAATTTCATAATAAGTAAGACCCATGAGTAAATCAACTTTAAATCATGCAATTTTAGGTAAAAGGAGGCTTGGGCATCATGGGTGAAAGGAACCCATGAAAGAAACCCACATACCATAGCTTTGGAGAATAGCTTGATTAAGATTGGAGATGGAGACTTGAAGCTTGAATGAGAACCTTAAGATCCGAATGAGTTTTGAGACTTGAATTTAGGACTGAAATATTTGGCTAAGTGGTTGAATGCGTATTGGTGAATGTTTAAAATGATATGAGGGTGAAATATGGCTAAGTGTAGGTATTTACACATTAGGGAAAACTTAGGACCAATACCAAAGAGTCTTGGACCGAACTAAAAACTAGCAGCCAAGTAACACAGTAGTGCGCCCTTGGTGTGTCGTGCCTCGAGCACGAACTGCTCTCTGAAATTCGACATTTTGGAAAGTCAAATTTTGATACGGTTGCTCTTAAATCAGGGTTAGACCCATTTTCTACTCAATATGACCCCCTGATCAAGTATATGAAGTCGGATTTTCGATATCACGCACATATTTTGTGATATATGGAAATTACGATTTCGGGCACTTCCGAGGTACATTTTCGGGCACTTTTTGGGGTCGTTTCGATATCTTTCCCTTGGGAACATTCATCCCTGAATGTCAAAGAAACATATATGAGAGACACAAACATAAAAATTTCAGCCCACATAAAGATACAACAATGCACTTAAACATGATTTTAAAAAATCTCAACATAGGTGTAAAATCATCACGAACTTGCCAATTTAAACATGAATGTATGCCACGACATAGGGGCTGAAACATAACACTTGGAATTATATAAGGACTTGATGTGTCATCATAAGCTTGAGTAGAATGAAAGAGGTACAGTTATTGCCTTCCATGCCCCCTCCGACTCCCCGAGAGGCACTTTCGACTTGACGATTCTCCAATGGGCCTTGATGAACACTACACCCTCACAAATCAACCTTTTCCTCACATCCACCACACTTCTCCACTGGACCTCCTCATAAGTCAACCCAACCTCCACAATGCCCACAACCTCAATAGTCTTATTACACTTGAATCACAAACATACCTCCTCAATCCTAGAAACATTAAGAACCGGACGAACCATATTCTTGTCCAAGGCACTTCCCGTCCGTATTTAACTTCACTAATCTTCCTCAACACACTAAGAAGACCCACAAACCGTAAACTCAATTCCCTCTTTTCCCAGACTACCAACACTTTTATTAGTGAAACCCTCAAATAGACCAAATCACAGACTTTGAATTCAAGCTCTCTTCTTCCCTCTTCGACATAGGACTTTTGATGACTTTGGGTTGTCTTCAACCTTTTCCCTCATCAACCTGACCTTCTCCATAGCATCCATAACTAGATCCCGGTCCCAACAAAGCTACTTCACCAACCTCAATCCACCCAAGCAGTGATCTACAACGCCTACCATAGAGAGCCTCAAAAGGAGCATACCGATGCTAGAATGATAGCTATTGTTATAGGTAAACTCAATCAACAGAAGATAATCATCCCAACTACCCTTAAGCTCTAATACACAAACCCTAAGCATATCCTCAAGTGCCTGGATAGTTCTTCCGGCTTGACCATCCGTTTGAGGGTGAAAGGCCGTACTAAGTTTAACTCTTGTACCAAGACCCCTTTGGAAGGACCTTCAAATATGTGAAGTAATTTGAGCATCACGATCCAATGTGATGGACAAGGGAAGCCATGCAACCTTACCAACAATGAATGTACAACCTGGCATAATCTTCAGCCTTATTTGTGGTCTTAACAGATTGAAAGTGAGCCGATTCCATCATACTATAAACCACGCCGATTCTGTCATACTATTGACCACAACCCAAGTGGAATCAAAACCCTTCCTATTCTTGGGAAATCCAACCATAAAATCCATAGTAATCTCTTCCCACATCCAAATAGGAATCTCTATGTCTTGGGTTAGGATACCCGGCCTCTAATGTTTGGCTTTGATTTGTTGACAACTATGAAAACCGTAAACAAATCTAGCAATGTCTTTCTTCGTACCTCCCCACCTATACACGTCCCTCAAAGTTCCATACATTTTGGTAGAGCGGGGGTGATTAGAATAAGAAGAATGGTGGGCCTCATCAAGGATCTTTTCTATAAGCCATCAACACAAGGTACCCATAACTTACCTTGATACCTATGGGCACTATCTCCTCCTTAGGAGAAAACCTCCACCTTGCCCTCATTCGCCAAGGCCCCCAACTCTAACAACCTCATCAATCAAGGAAAACCTAGAACCATCAGTACCACCACCACCATTACCAACCTCTTCCAACCTTATCCCCCAATCGAGCCAACCGATGAACCTACCTAGTCACCTCCATGCTACCACCATCAACATGAACAAAACTACCCATGGACACCTTACTCAAAGCACCGACCACAACATTAGTCTTACCGGGATGATAACACAATACCCATTTCACAATCCTTACGAGTTTCTAACCACCTCCTTGTCCAAGCTAAGATACCTTTAGGTGAACACATATTGGAGATTCTAGTGAATGGTAAACACATCAACATGCACCTGATACGACCAATGACGTCAAATTTCGAAGCAAAACCATAGCGGCCAACTCAAGGTCATAAATTGTATAACCCTTCTCATGCATCTCAAATTATCTAAAAGTGTAGGCTTCCACCTAACCTTCTTGTACCAACACACAAGCCCACCCAATCCGGGAGACATCACATTACTCAACAAACCCTTCCAACCCATCCGGTAAGGTCAAGGTAGGAGCGAAGATAAGCTTATTCTTCAAAGCTTGGAAATGCCGTTCACACTCATCGGTCACACAACCTAGCCTTTTCTTGGGCCGACCTGGTCACGGGAGAAGCACTAGAATAGAACTCATTCACCAACCTCCGATAGTAACCCGCTAAGCCCATTAAGCTCCTAATGTCCGAAGATGATCAATGGTTAGGCCAGTTACTAATCACATATGTCCCCTTAGGATCAACCTTAATACCATGCTCTAACAACACATGACCTAGGGAGGTAACTCCTTTGACCACATTTCACACTTCGCATACCTAGCATACAACTCCTCTTATCTTAAAATTTGCAATGCTACTCCCAAATGGTTCATAAGCTCTAAATGAATCAATACTTCATTGCTAGACACTACCACAAACATAACAAGGTAGGGACTAAAGACCCTATTCATGAGATCCATAGACATAAACGGGGCATAAGCAAAACCAAAAGGGTACTACCATAAATTCAAAGTATTGGGAAATATTTCACTAACCCATTGATCACCGGAATCACCTTAATAGGAATGACTTAGGTTCATCACCCCTAACTTTTACAAGATGTTGAATGAAACCCTTAGAGATCAATTGTACCTTATGACAAGAAAACAAACTTACCCCTTTGCAAGCATATTACAAGCCCCCAGTCAAGCACGGACTCAATAGGGAACCATAATTTAACTCTATGGGCCCTACATTCAATGGGGACACAATATGCATGAATCTAGTCCACCCCAAGCATAACATCAAAGTCCACCATAATAATCCAATAAGTCACAAGGCAAGATCTAATCCAATATGAACATGGAACAACACCTATGAACTTTCAAACATCAATAAGCTCACCAATGAGATGAACACCAAAGAGAGTTCAGACACATATGATACCCACTAGCAACCAAAAGAATAATGAAAGAGATTGTCGCACCCGGGCCCATCAATGTAAGAAAATCAAAGTCAAAGGAAATTTCAACATAATGGTAGCAATATCGGGCACATCATTGCCTCCTTGAGCCCCTTAATCAATATGACCACCTTGATTTAAAAGTCGACCATCCTTTCACTTCCTTCGAGCATATGGACAATCCACTAGCTTGTGACCCACTTTACTACATCCATAACAAACATTGGTTTTCCTAGAGCATAGGCCACCATGGTCCTTCCCACACGTAGGGCATTTGGGATTAGGCATCCCGGCATCACCTCCTTTACCCTTATTGCGCCTATGAGGACAACGCTTCCTATCATGTCCTACTTTGCCACAATTGAAACAAGCATTGGTGCCTTTGAAACATGGGCCCCAATAAACCTTACCATATGTTGGACACATCGCATCACCTCTGTCCTTGAGAACTTGAAACTTTCCTTCAATACGGGCCCTTTTGGCCTAACTACCTCTCCCATTACCAATTGAAGTCTCAGGGGCACTCATTTGTTGATCGAGCTGAGTTGCCAACTTTGTCGCCGGTTTGGCCACTTTTCATAGCGCATTATGAATCTCCGCATTAATTACATCACCTTCCTGAGTAGCTCGAGACATATCCTGAAATGTAATTGTTAGGGATTAGTAATAAGCCCTAGGGGACCTAACTCTATCGCATGACATAGATCATGAAGAAGTGAAATATTTCCTAGAAGTCTTATAGCCTCCTATTCATAGTTGTGGCCCACTTCACGACCTTGAATTGGACTCTAATCGACGCGGTGTGTGGGATGCCCAGGACCTAATAACCTTGTGCTTTGATATCAAGTTTGTCATGACCCAAGCCTAGGGCCTAGACGTGACACAACGTATGGGGAACCCGAAGGAACCCCTAGCAAGCATGTTAATATATCATTACACATCCTTGGTCGCAGTAGCAATAAAATACCACAAGAAGTGGTAAATAGGGATAAACGGGGCTAAAGGGAAACTTTCATAATATCAAGATTGAGAGTCAAAGCTCATAACATAGAGACATAACATGTCCAACAATACCTCTACTACTTAGATAATAGTGGGGGCCAAGACAAGCAACAGGGCTGACCCTCATAGTCAAGTATAAAATAGAGAAATAGTGTAGCAATAGATAGCAAAAGATCATAGAGCAATGTCCATGGAATGGAGGACTTACCAACTAGCTTGAGTGATATTTTACTAGCCACGCGGAAGAGGAGGATGATCAAATGGTGCTCTGATTCCTACGTGGTGACATCATGTAGGCATAGAGTATGCATTAGTATGTTCGAATGTACTAAGTATGTAAGATGCAATGTAACAAGAGATAGACATCATAATCAAAATGCATAAAGTTAAGCAATAGATAGCATAGTAACAATGTGGCATGTATGATCAATCCTTAAGTAAAACATGCTTACATAGAACATAATATATGTGTAAAAAGGGACCACTAAACTATTGGTGGATCGTCGTACCCTACCACCCTTGGTGATTGAGGTACAAACCCATTCAATAGATTGGTGGATCGTCACACCCTACCACCTGTGGTGACAGGCATACACCCCCCCCAATGAGGTTATCAAGGTACAAACCCCAGAACAAGGCTGATAGATAGTCGCACCCTACCACCCATGGTAACTTGAGTACAAACCCCTTGATGAGGTTGTCAAGGTACGGACCCCTTGACAAGGTTACTCAGCGTGCAACCCCCGAGTAGGGTATAATGACATTCCAATACTAGGTAGGAGAATATCATATACATACACATTCATTTCATCATCATATAGTCATTCAATTCAAAAGATATGCATTGGGCCTTCGATTCCTCAAGAAAATCTTAACTAGACATTTTATCAAACATTTGGCGGGTGTGTAGTGCTAGTGTAAAACCATGCAATTTAGGGATGAAATTATGCAAGGAAATCCAATGTTAAACTATCAATCAATACTTGGTAACACTCTCAAACAATATGCACCAAAACCCTTCATCAAATCTTACAATAGATCATAGATTCATAGCTCAAAACATGCTAAAATAATCACTATTTCATAAACCCCAACATATTGTGCAGTGAGTTTCATAATAAGTAAGACCCATGAGTAAATCAACTTTACATCATGGAAGTTTAGGTAAAAGGAGGCTTGGACATCATGAGTAAAAGGAAGCCATGAAAGAAACCCACTTACCTTAGCTTTGGCGAATAGAGTGATGAAGATTGGAGATGGAGACTTGAAGGTTGAATGAGAACCTTAAGATCCGAATGAGTTTTGATACTTGAATTTTGGAGTGAAATATTTGGCTAAGTGTTTGAAAGAGTATTGATAAATGTTTAGAATGATATGAGGGTAAAATATGGCGTAGGTATTTACATGTTGGGGAAAACATAGGCCCAAGACCAAAGAGTCTCAGATCAAACTAAAAATTGGTAGCCAAGTAACACAGTAGCGCGTCGCGCCTTAGGCGCGAACTGCTCTCTGGAATTCGACATTTTGGAAATTCAAATTTTGATATGGTTGCTCTTAAATCGAGGTTAGACCTATTTTCCACTCAATTTGACCCCCTGATCTAGAATATGAAGTCATATTTGGGATATCATGCACAAATTTTGAGATATATGAAAATTACGATTCTAGACACTTCCGAGGCACATTTTCGGGCACTTTTTGGAGTTGTTTCATATATTCATTATTTTTTAGGCTAAAACTAACACATACATAACATTATTTAATAATTAAATTCTTGCATATTCATCTTTATAATAAATCATTTGGAAGTACTTCTATCATAAGTAAAAACAACATTATCTGATTAAAAGCATTAAAGCTGTTGATACAAAGTAATAACAAAAGTCACCATATTCTGAAAATACACTTTCATGCCTTAAGAAAGAAAAAAGTAATTAAACAAATCAACTATGTTCATTTCTTTTATCATTTGAACTCAACACAGCTAAATGAATGGCATGGGTTTGTCTTTGACGAATCACAGAGCTCCTCACATTACTCGTGTCACGCTTCGAGAGGGTACTCTAGGCTTGGCTAACACTTATAAGTCAGTGCTGGCTCTCAAGAAAATCGCTTGATCTCAACACATGCTCAATTAATGAAAACTCTAAAGAATTAAGAAGTACGTATGTGGGCTTAAGGATGTCCCAGTCAGTAAATAAGTAACTCAAGTCATAATTCAAATAATAACTCTATATAATAAAAAATAGTTTTCAAATAGACTCCAAAGTACATCATTTGACTCAATCTATGAAGCCTTTATGAACGATCAAAAAGGTACCAAGACAAGTCCTAACCTCAAAACTATGAAAAGAAAGACAGAATTTGATAATAAAGGACAATCCTCCGAATACTAGGAGGTCTCACCTAGACATTGCAAATACTCGAAATCTTCAACGAATTTTCTGCTGAGTATCCCTTGGACGTATTTGCATCATGAGAAGATGAAACATTGAATGGCTTCAGTACATGGAAAGAAAGAATTAACACAGCGTCAATATGATATGAAAGTTTTAAGCAATTGAAAATATTTCATCAATTCTCAAGAAGATATGCAATTCAATAAAATAATATAATCACTCTTAAGCATTTTCTCTAATCGACACTTACCACAAAGAGATGATCAACCTCTATAGATCCAATAATAAAAAGTCTTCTTTTAGGATAAGAGAGGTTAGAACTTTATCCTACGCTGGCTACCTAATTTATAGAATTTGAATTACCACTATTCAAACTTTTACTCGGTGCTCAATACTACTTTCTATAGATATATAAAATGCTCAAATCATCTCGTTTATTCTCATTGGAATTTAATTTTAAAATGACAAACTCATCTCAAACCATCATCATTATCTTTTATTAAACTCATTCTTTAAAAATTATTTATATCATCACCAAAGAGTTTATATAAAACATCATTTAACTTAATGCGCAATTTCTTCAAAACTCATTTAAAATATGCATAAACTCAATCATCAATAAATATATGGAAAAATCATAATCATAAATTCAAATAAAGTTCATAATAGCCATGAGAAAAATAAAATAATAATAATTTCAATGCATAAATATATATGACTGACCAGAAGAAAAAGTACCTTAATTGAAATCCAAAAAATTAGATTTTAGACTCAACTCAATATTCAATTAAAAAAGAAAGAAAAGTAGATGTTGAGCACGTGGATGAACTCACTCCAATGCTATGATAGACTTACATACATAGAAAGATTGGGACTTTACTCAGAACGAAAAGTCCTTGAAAGCATAGCGTGAACCCTAACCTTTTCTCCTCTTGAATTAGTTCTTAAAATAAGTTAAGTGATTATGAGGGTATGTGTACCATTGAGTACTAATAAGGAATTTATTTTAATATCAAAGTATTTAGAGTTTGATTAGAAAATGACAAAAAAGTAAAAAAATAACTCTCACTAACAACATGGACTACAAAAACACCATCTATGGATCATAGTCATGTCTACGGCTCATAGACTAACCTTTGTGAAATTCTATAAATTCATGCTTGGATCTATGACAAACCTTCTAAGGTTCATGGACTCATTTATAGGTCATACAAACCTTTTGTGGAACCTTGTGCACATTTCAGTAGCCACTATAATATGACACTTGACTCAACGGCCTAATCTATGACTTGTAGATCATTATAAGGCTTGTATTAGGTGGTTCATAGACATGGTTGTTAGAAAATAAAATTTCACTAAGTATAAAAGGAAACCATGAGACATACCTTATGGGCCGTAGGAACTATTACGGGTTGTGGATACCTTTCGTGGAAGTCAGACATTTTGGACCCTCTCAAGATCTCATCTATTTTAAAGATCCAAACTTCGTAACATGGGATCAAGGCTTGATTATTGGTTTATGATGGTTTTAGGCCCAGGATGCTCACCGAGATACCCTTTATAGATAATAGGTGCTCACCATTATTTGTGAAAAAAGTCATGGGACACACCTTAGGAGGGTTCTAGGCTACCCGACGCAAGGATCACACCACAAGACCCTCCCTAGATCATGGTGCACTCCATGAGACAGGTGGCCACACTACCCAGGCCTCTCTCCCCCTTGCTTTTTATGACCCCTACCATGAGTCTTGGTGCCTTGGTGGGTATCGTGCAGTGCACTTATAAGAGGACTTTTTGGTCATTTACCCTATTCATGGTTTAGTGTTTCACGCTTAATTTTTGATGCTTTTACCCCTCCCATGCTATTGTAACTTACTTAAGCCCTACATGTGCTCTCATAATTCTAAATTCATAATGCATTTCACATTACCCAAATTACTCCCAAATCTCCTAACATGATCAAGCTTAGGAATTTATTGAAGGGCTTCAAGTTGAAGCTCAATCTTCTTCAAATTATCGAATTAAGTATCTACGCTATGCGGGTTTAATTCTTGGTTCCATTTTCCCCATGAATCCAAACTAATTATATATCCTCTTCTCCAATTTCAAATCATGAATTTTATGGACTTTCATGTATGAACTTCAATTGTCTAGGTTGCCTATCTATTGTTGATTGCATCCTAAATACTTAGTATATTCAAATGTACTAACGCATACCCTATGCCTACATGATGTTGCCATATAGAAACTGGAGCCCCGCTTGATCATCCTCCTCCTCTACGTGGCTAGTACAATTTTCTCTCTAACTAGTTTGTGAGTCCTCCATTCCAGGGGCGATGTTAATATCTCATACTATGTACTAAAACTATCTTCTCATATGTACGTATTGACCATGAGGGTGAGCCCAATTGCTTGTCTTGGCCCCCACTAAGTATCTAAGTTTTAGAGATATTGTTGGACATGTTTTATATTATTCTATGAGCCTTGACTCACTCTTGACTCTTGATGTTTATGATATGAAAGTTGTTCCTTAGTCCCGTTTATCCCTATTTACAATCTCTTATTTTATTTTATTGCTTCCGTGACCAAGGATGTGTGATGATATGTTAAGAGGCTTGCTTAGGGCCCTTCGGGTTCCCATGCGCCTTGTCACGTCTAGGTCCTAGGCTTGGGTCATGACAATAGGTACTACAAAAGCTGGTACTATTCGTATTAGAGACTCACTGTGTGGCGCTACGGGGAATATACCCCCTTGGCCGGAAGTGGAACAACTAGTACCTTCCCTCGAATCCATACTATCTCACGTTATGCTAACTCCTGAGCGTAGGTAGCCTGTTAAACAAAAACCACAAAGAAAAATTGAGATTTCATATGTTCTAAAGGCTTTGCTCTATAAAGTGAAAGAAATGTAACCATCCGTAAATGCCTCATAGATTCCTGATGATAGGCATGGAGCACAATGCACCAATAAGAAAGACTCTAATAGACATGACATTGTTGACTCCCAAGTATACGACCTGCTCTGATACTATGTTTATCATGCCCCAAAGAGGGTAGAAATGCAACTGGCACTAGATACCAACATTGGTCGAGTAAGCCACTAAACATGCTAGCTAACTAGACTAAGGGTCAAAGGATTGGGCAGCATGATATCTAAAAACCTAAGCTTGGACCATCTAGATCATGACCTAGTCAATAACAAGTCATGTACACCAAGGTGGATAAACCAAAATAATAAAGTACTAGCTAGTCGACAAGGCTGGAACCACAGAGGTACATGCACACACATATATACATACATGACATACCTATGGATAGAGACTAAAAGTTGCAAAAGAACTAATCCAAACTACCATGTCCACAATAGCCTCTAAGAGTGACACTAGCATTGTCAGGACGAGGCCTTGGCTATACCCAACTGTACAACAAAAAGTAGACATCCTATGAAAGCTCTAGGAAGAGGTGGAGCTTAACAACTCTTAGCTGAACTGGAATGCTACCAGAGGGGCCAATAAGAATCCCTACTTAAATTTATACATATGAAACAAAATGAAGTGTCTCCAAGCAACAGGATGTCAATACGAATAAACTTGTACTAGTATGTAAGGTACAAAGTAAAATCATAGATAGATGTAGTAAAAGGGTTATAGAGATATCACCTATAACAAAAACTAAATAACCTTTATGGCCAACACTCGTCTCCTAGTAATTAAATATTCATGGTACACTTGAGTAATTGTATGTCATGATACATATATATATAAATGCAAATGCATGACATACCCAACCAAATGCTAACAATGATGGTCATTTTCGATAACTAACTGGCATCATATTTGTCAACTTATGGCCATCTATATAATTACATATATATAGTCATTTGAGCAAATAGACACCTTATCTCCGATTATAGCTCAAAGTCCATGCATAACATGTTATGTATGATATGAATGTTAAATACACATACTAGGACATAACAAGAATTCAGCCAGTCTTGCCTTATTGGTACTCTTATTCTCATAATGTCGTAATCACCATTGTAGCATATATACATTCCTCATAGAATCTTATATGTCGTTTGAATAAGTTTGAAAACTTTACATTTAGAATGATGCCTTAACTCTGAAAATGTTCGTAAAGGTACTTCACGTAATGCTTATGCTTGGTTCCTTCGCAATTAATAAAAGAAGTATTTTAAAAAAATCAAGTAATTTAGTAGTTTGAACAGGAGCATTATACCTGAGATTATTTAAAATCAATGTGTTACGTTTTAAGTTCTTCAAATATGATTTTTGTAAGGAAAGAGAACTGATTATTTCTATTGAATTCTCCTCATTATATTCCTTTAATTTTATTAACAACAGCTAAATAAGATTAACCCTCAAGACACACAAACAAGGAGTCAGAGAAAGCCAATAAATTGATATATAAATATCGAAATGTCCAGTTTAATCGAGTGCATGGAATATCAATCTGATATCATCAAGAAAATAATTCAGCTACAATCCCAAGCCTTTTATATAATGCATTTCTTGCAATAGAATAGTAAAATATTGCATTTGATGTTTTGGAAATTTTCGAGATTTCATGCTAAAAGGAGGGACAGAGCCTAGCCTGAACATACCTCTCCAGCGAACGGCCAAGTACCGAAAGTTTCTTTACGAATGTTGTTTCTTACATCCTAAGCTTCACAAACACTATGTATACTGACCTTATACACACCTATAAACAATTCATAATTGAGTATTAATCGGAAGATTTGTCATATAGCCTTAACGAGATGGAACGTCAGTAGAACTTCATTATAACGATCATAAAAGAGCCCTAAGATTATCATCTGAACAAGATAGTTGTACATCTAGTTTAACTAGAAGAAACATCAATTTTATACCTTCTAGAAATGGCTCCGAATATAACTAATAAGAGGAAAAAATAATTGCAAAATGTAACACACATATTTCTAGGCACAAGGGCAAATTAACAGTAGATATTACAAATAAACGTACCTAAATCACTCTGTTAAATCATGGGAACCCTCTCTTCAGTTCCTTCACTATTTTGGAATAGAAATGACATGTATGGAGCCTTAAAATGTCGTATTTTACGACTCATAAGTGGCCTTGATCCGACTCGATTTTCTTCTCAGGCAGTTCTCGATAAAATAGTCATAACATTTTACTCCGAAGTTGGTTTAATGCGTGGTTTTGTGGATTGAAAACTTGACTCATAGACCTTAGATTTGATAGGTCATGGTCCTGTTAACTCTTTTGATTTTCGGATATATGTTCCGAGACATTTGACCAAAAGTTAAGAAAGTTTTGTTAAAGAAGCTTATACTAACTTTGGTCAAGCTTTGTCTCAAATCACTTGACTCCAAAACTTAACATATGACCATTGTGCTATTAAAATACCCCTTAATTTTCCATTATAAGAAAATTATACATTCTTAGTCCAATCCAAAGGTGAAACTTAATTTAGACCTTCTGAAAGGGGCGAGGTGCTATTCATGCCATTTCTTTAACCCTAAATATGTGTTTTAGGTACTATACAAAAGCATTTACTTCTTATATAACATGAAACACTATGTATATTATGGAATAAAAGAAACATGCGGTCTCACACATGAAATGCCCATCGTATTTGGATTTGGAATCATATTACTTGGTAGTGTACCCATATGCCGTTGGTCAAACTACGATGACATCTGGCTAAATTGTTGCTGCAACTGCTTGATAGCAATAACATGTCCAATCATTTTTTTGATACCTGATATGTCTACTTTCATCTCATTTAAAGTCTCATCCAGTGCATCTGCGTTCTTGAGTAATTTTGCAAACATCTTCTCAATTCTCAAACTACCGACTCAACTATCATGATTTGCGGGTAGAACATCCATTTCTATCATTGTTGTACCCATCTCTGTGTACCCAATACCATCTCTGTTTTGAGCGATGATTCCATCATAGTAGGCTCCTCAGTTATTAGTGTTGTAGTCAAGATAGTTGTTGTCTCTATTGAAGTTTTGACCTTGATTCCCTTGGCCTTGGAGCTAATAATCCTGATTGAATCCTTGGGCTTTTGTCCATAAACCCCTCATCCGATCATTAACAAAGCATGGATCCTCCTCATAAATGAAGTCATCATAGATTGGTGCCCTTGCATATTGACTTACTGCATTAACAAGCTCTTTGATTTGCTTCATCAACAACCCAACATCAATACTAATCCGGACTAGCTCTTTGAGAACATCATGATTTATCTTTGCCTGCTTTGGATTTACGCTAATTTCAAAAGCAGTCGCAGTCAAATATAGAACCTTGTTGTGGTTAAGGTTGATTTCATAAGGAATATGGTCTAGACTTAGAGTAGTCAAAGAAATTTCAAGTTAGTAGTCACCTTATTTCAAGAGGGGGAGTTTATAATTAAATACAATACAACATTACCCCAATGCCTCAAAGGCTCCCGCCCATTGCGGGGTAAGGGGGTATCGGATGTACGCAGCCTGACCCCTATATTTACAAACATAGTGCAATTGTTTTCGGATGATCCATGATGAGCGTCGGAAGTTGCATTGACTAACTGCTACTTCACAATTCAAAGAAGCGCAGACAATTTAAAGAGTCATTTTGCTTTATTCCATCATACCCCAAAGCCAAAAAATAGTTAATCTTTGGCTCCATCCAAGATTGATGGAAATGAGTTTATAATTAAATAAAATAATGAATAAAACCTATTCTAATGTCAAATTGTACGCAATTATTATGAAACCAAAGAGAGAATGCAACTAGAGTACTGTGTTCCCCTTAAATTCATAATGTAGTATAACCTAATAATTGTAACATTTTCTAGTGTTTAGCATGTAGAACTAGTAAGTAATGTTCACTTAAGTCCTTGGGCTGGCAAATAGGTGAATTTCACCATACAACTTGGGTCGTTTACGGATGTATACATTACTAACCCTTACCATGGTCCTAGATTTAATTTAGCTATCCCTTAGGCCGTTCAAGCTAATTAGATAAGTATAATCACATCAAATCTCTACTATTTACCACTTTTCCCATTCTTTACCCCCTTGATCCGGCAAGTAAGAATACGTCGTGTTTAACGTAGTCCTTCATTAAAAACCAATCAATACAAAGAGATAAATACTACATGCATGCATACTTTCCAAGGATTACAAATTATTCTATTTTACTTTGTTGATTCTTCATGGCTCTCACAACACTAGTTGTGGATTTAGCTACTCATGTTCATTGTATAAGATCCAATAATGATTGATGTTCGCATAATTAAGAACTTATAACGAAGAATCGAAGAATGAAAATTGGAAATCTTCACTTGACTTGCAATACGAATGTGTTCATAAGTATGAACAAGTACCAAAATAATTGAACACAATGTGTTTTTCTCAATATTCAAAACATAAAAGTGCCTAACTGTACAATAAACTACATCATATTCTTAAGTAAAACTAAAAACCCTATATACGGATCGTAGAAACATTTAAAACTCATGGTATTGATCACAGACTATCTTCTATAAAACCAAGAGCCATTTCACGAACATCCATCTGTGACTCATACTTTGGTTTACGAGTCATAGTCATCATTGTAGACTGGAACATTAGCTTTTCTACATCTTCTTTCATGGGTTGGTTTTACAGGCCTACTATGATCTACGAATCGTAATATAGTGTCGTAGTTTCTCCTGTAATTTTCTAGTGCTCTTTATTTCTCATCCACGAGCATTATCTACAGCTACTATAAATGAGCTCGTATAAGACAAAATATTAGCAAAATCTACAACTTTCTCCAAAACATCCCGAATCCTATTTTCTACAAAAACAAACCCAAACGCATATCAAATCCACTAAATGAGCTAGAGAACACACAACATTCCAAGTTTTAAAGCATCAGAAATGTCATATTTTGGAGGCACATCAATGTATAAGTATGTAGGTGTGCTATGCATCAAGGAAACATCATATGTAATATCAATATGTATAATCATAGCAATAGAATAAGGACAAGATGTGAATAATCAATACATGTTTACAAACAATGAATGGAAGCATCATAAAACCTTTCATAACCTAGCATAAATATATGTGAGAATAATACAATAACTGACAATAAGACCATGCATACTATTAAATGGAATCCCGATGTTCCTTCTACGCCAAGCTAAAGATGAGTAGACTTTGCCAAGGTAGACTCGACCCCACCCTTTAGGCTTAACCTTAGCATGGTGACTGTCACATGAACATAAAGATTCCTCCCTTTAAGCTTAATCCTAGCATGACAAGTATCACATGAACATAATATTATATGGATCCATTAGCTAACCTTATAGGCACATAATCATAAACCTATGGCGGCACGTAGTTATGAGACTTGAGGATTTATGTAAGCATCTTTGGGGGTAGTGTCCCTCACACAAGATCATTAGGTGCTAAGCCAAATTCCACAGAATACATAATCATGCATATACATAGTTTCGACATAATTCATACTTTGTAAAAATCACACATTCATAGCTTGTAAAATAAGCATCATAACCTAATGATAACATTTCACATTATAGGAATAGTCTATCTACATAACTTTGAATATAGCGTATACTCCCCATCTTGTCATTGTTTTATAAACATTAGGATCTAAAGTCACCCTCTTTATCATATCATCTTCATCATCAAATTATATTTTTATACTTAGCATGATATTCATGAAAAATCATAACTTTGTCATGGGAAATTAGGTCATATGTGTGGTTTAATGAACAATTGAGCTAAACTCATGCGATTAAATAAAAATCATGTGAGAATCATGCATTAGAAATCAATTTGGGTCCTTAGTAAAAGAACCCACATCAGTTCAACAAACCCTAATTATCATGTACTTGAAATCATTTACATGAACTTGGAAATTATAGAAATCATATAGTTCTGCATAATTCATGCATATTTAAGTATAATAATCATGTAAACCTCATAATTCAATCATTTCGAATCATCTTGTGAAAACCCATAAGAAATTGTCACTAATCATGGAGAAAGGAGAGTTTGAATTGGGCTCCACGGATGATTTAAGTCCATGAATGAAGTCCTACATACCTCAAGTAACAATCCTATGACATTGAGATTAATAACCTCGAAACCCATAGCAAAAGCTTGAACCCTAGCTCCAATGGAGTCCTTGCTTAGACAGAGAAAATTTTGGGAGAGGTTTTGAGAGTGAATGAATTAGGAATAGGTTCTATATAAATTGAGCCAATAAAGTTAGTTAGGAGGTCAAAACGACACAGGTTAGGAGTTAAATGGATCAAAAATGACCAAAAAGCCCATTGTTTTAAAATTATCGAACCCATCTACAATCCGCTAATCACGAACTGTAGAATGAAGTACTGGTCATACTTGGCCCCAATTGTCACGACCCAAGCCTAGGGCCTAGACGTGACACGGTGAATGGGGAACCCAATGGGACTCCAAACAAGCCTCTTAGTTGCCACGACCCAAACCTAGGGCCTTGACGTGACACGACGAATGGAGAACCCGAAAGGACCTAAACAAGCCTCATAGCATATCATTACACATCCTTGGTCGCGGAAGCAGTGTAAAACATCATAAAATAAGAATAAGTGGCAAAGCAGCTAAGGAATAGCTTGCAAAATATGATCATCAAGAGACAAAGAGATAAAGCTTATATCATAGATACATAATTTGTCCATCAAACACCTCTAAATACATAAATAAGAGCGGGGGCCAAGAAAAGGTAATCGGGCTCACCCTCATAGTCAAATAGAACATGAAGTAGAGTGTCTCAATACAAAGCAAGGAAAAACATAGACCAAGGTCCCCGAAATGGAGGACTCACCAACTAACTTGAGTAGCACTGAACTAGCCACATAGAGGAGGAGGATGATCAACTTGCACTCCGATTCCTACATGGTGATATCATGTAGGAAAGAGTATGTGTTAGTATGTTTGAATGTACTAAGTATGAAAGATACAACGTAACAAGAAATAGGCAACATAATCCAAAATGCATAACAATAGGCAATAAGCATAATATGGCATGCATGGCCAATGCTAAAGTGATACATACTTGAGAAACTCTCACTCATATAAGATATAATATGTGTAGAAAAGACCAAATTAGATTTCCAAGGTACAAAACCCTTGGGGTTAGTGATGATGCTGCCCAATCACTTAGGTGGTGAAGTACTAAGCCTTCATTAGGTTGATGAGTACAAACCCCCAACTCGGTTGGTGATAATGTTGCCCCATCACCTAGGTGGTGAAGTACTAACCCTTCACTCAGTTGATGAGTACAAACCCCCAACTTGGTTAGTGATGATGCCTCCCTATCACTAGGTGGAGAAATACTAACCCTTTCCTCGATTAATGGGTACAAAACCCCACCTCAGTTATCCGGGTTCGTAGACCCCCCGAATTGGGCATAGTCTAATGAAACACTTTATATAGAATTTATCATGTACATAAGCTCATTTCATCATCATAAAATCAATCATATCATATCTCATGCTTTGGACCTTCAATTCCACAAGAAACCCTAGCCAACATTTTATCAAACACTTGGGGGGGGTGTAATAGGGTAAAAGACCATGCAATTTAGAGATGAAATCATGCAAGAAAATATGTTGTAAAACCATTTATCAACACCTTGCAACACCCACAAGATATTCACATCAAATCCCCTCATCAAATCCAACATTAGATCCAAGATTTAGAGCTCAAAACATGCTAAAACAACCATACTTTCATAAACTAAAATCACT
>JAPFFP010074861.1:0-23496 GCA_026153255.1 Solanum medicagineum | reverse complement strand
TACAAGTGTTTAAGTGAGTATTTGGGAATATCTTGAATGATATGAGGGTGAAATAAGGCTAAATATAGGCATTTTCATGCATGAGAACATTTAGGCCCAAGACTCAAAAGCCTTGGACCTAATTTGAAAAACTGGGCAAAATTTATACTGAGGCACACCCTTGGCGCATCGTGCCAGGTGCACGAAATCCTCAATGGAAATCGTATTTTTGGGAAAATGAAATTTCAATTCGTTTAATTTGGGCTAGACCCATTTTTCACTCAATATGACCTCCTGAACAAGAATATGAAGTCAGATTTTTGATATCACGCATAAATTTTGAGATATATGGAAATTACGATTCCGGGCACTTCCGAGGCACATTTTTGAGCACTTTTTGGGGTCGTTTGTTAGATATATATATTGTGCAAGATGAATGATTTACAAGCATATTTTATTATGAGCGTTAATCATGCATGCCATATTGAGGTTATATATCCATTGTTTATGATTATGCATCTTGGTTATATTGGCTTATGTCTTGTTGCATTGCATCCCGCATATTTAGTACATTTAAACATACTAACACATAATTTATGCCTACATCATATTACCATATAGGGACCAGAGCTCTTTTCGAGCATCCTCCATGTGGATCGTTCGGTACTTCGAAGATAAACATTGGTGATTCCTCAAGTCCGAGGGTACTATTTACATTACTCTTGCTATTTTGAGACTTCATTATGTTGAACACTTGTTATTATGAGGGTTTGTTATTATGAGGGTGATCCCGGAAAGTGTTTTGTCCCCCCCTCTATTCCCTGTTAGAGGTGTCGTTGGATATTATGATGTGCTTATGCTATGAGTTTTACACTTTTATGCTTTTATTTTGCTTCCGCGACCAAGGATGTGTGATTGATATGCTAAGAGGCTTGTTTGGGGCCCCTTTGGGTTCCCATTCTCCGTGTCACATCTAGGCCCTAGGCTTGGGTCGTGACCCTATGGGGAGTAACCCGGGCTCGAGACAAGCACACTCGAACTTCTCATTGATCCCATGGCCGAGATCGTCTGAAGTGGTGGTTGCACATCAAGGTTCATCCCATGCATTATCCATTGGCAATATTGGGGATCCTGAGGTTGGAGGAATTGACTGGGCGCTTGCTTCAGCTGGTAAAAGGTCTGCATGGGGTGATTGCTTATGCATCTAGATGCAAAAAGGAAAAGTGATTGCCTATGCATCTGGACAGTTGAATGTTCATGAGAAAAACTACCTTACTCATGACTTGGAGTTAGCGGCTGTTGTTTTTGTGCTTAAACTGTGGAGTCACTATTTATATGGTATGCATTGCCAGGTCTTCACGGACCATAGGAGCCTTCAGTATATTTATAGTCAAAAGGATCTAAACTTGAGGCAGCATAGGTGGATGGAGTTACTAAAGGAGTATGATTTAACCATCCTATACCATCCGGGAAAGGCAAATGTTGTGGTTGACGCTTTAAGTAGAAAGACTTCTAGCATGGGTAGTCTAGCTGCCATTCGGGTAGAGGAGCGACCCTTGGCCAGAGATCTTCAGTGTTTAGCAAACGGTTTAGTCAGGTTGCAACTTTCTGACGAGGGTGGCATACTTGCTTTCCTTGAGGTTCGTTCTTCCTTAATGGACCAGATTCGAGAACGTCAGTTTGAGGATGAGAAGTTATGCCTCATCAGGACAAAGTGATCAGAGGAGAGGCTAAGGAAGCAATGCTCGATTCTGATGGTGTTTTGAGAATTGGAGGTCGAGTTTGTGTGCCTAAGGTAGGTGATTTGATTAGATTGATTCTTGAGGAGGCCCACTGTACTTGTTATTCTATTCATCCAGGAGCAGCGAAGATGTATCACAATCTAAGTCAGCACTATTGGAGGTGTCGTATGAAGAGGGATATTTCAGAGTTTGTGGCTAAGTGTTTGACTTGTCAGCAGGTTAAGTGTGAGCACCAGCATCCTGGAGGTGAGTTTCAGAGGCTACCCATTCCTACATGGAAGTGGGAGCGAATTTCTTTGGATTTTGTGGTGGGTTGCCTACTACTATGAGCAGGTATAACTCTATCTGGGTAGTCGTGGATCGGTTAACTAAGTCTGCGTATTTCATTCTCGTCAAAGTCAAGTATACATCATAGAAGTTAGCTGAACTCTACATCAGTCAGATAGTAAGGTTGCACAGTGTGCCCATTTCCATCATTTCTGATCGGGGCTCACTTTTCACTTCGCACTTATGAAAGGCTTTGCAGCAGGGTCTAGGTACTCTACTGTATATGAGTTCAGCCTTTCACCCTCAGACAGACAGACAGTCCGAGCAGATTATTCAGGTATTGGAGAATATGCTTCGAGTATGTGTGATTGATTTCGGTTCTCATTGGGATCAAAACTTGCCTTCAGTAAAGTTTGTCTACAATAATAGCTATTACACCAATATTCAAATGGCTCCATTCGAGGCATTATACGGAAGGCGGTATAGATCTCCGATTGGTTGGTTCGATTTTGCTAAGACAGACTCATTAGAAGCAGATATTCTGAGACATGCTGTGGAAAAGGTTAGTATGATTTAGGATAGGTTGTTGGCTTCCCAGAGTCGACAAAAGAGTTATGCGGATAGGAGGGTTCGAGCCTTGGAGTTCATGGTAAGTGATCATGTTTGGCTCAAGGTGTCACCCATGAAGGGTGTGATGCGGTTTGGGAAGAAGGGCAAGCTTAGCCCTCGATTCATTGGCCCATTTGAGATTTTAGAGCGCGTTGGAGAGGTGGCTTATAGACTGGCCTTGCCACCTAGTTTATCATCTGTACACACTGTATTCCATGTATCCATGCTTCGAAAGTATGTGCCTGATGAGTCTCATATACTCTCATTCGATTCGGTGGCATTGAATCCAGACTTGTCGTTCGAGGAGGAGCCTACTACTATCTTGGATAGACAGGTTCGCAGGCTTAGAAACAAAGAGATTTCTTCTGTAAAGGTACAATAGAAGAATCATCCAGTTCGAGAAGCAACTTGGGAGAAAGACTCAGAAATGCGTGCTATTCATCCTCGTCTTTTCGAAACTTCAGGTACTCTCTTTTAATTTATGTTCGAGGACGAACATGATTTTTAGTGGTAGATTATGTAATGACTGGTGGCAAATTTCTTTTATTATTATTATGATGTTCCATTTTGTTGCAAGTGCAACAACTTTTTATTCTAAGTGCAGCATGTCTGCCCACCTTCTAGCTTCTTTTAGGCATTATAATATTGATGGTGCTCCACCAGGAAATAATTGAATAGCCTTGATCATTCTTGTTCCCCTCTTGAACCTGAAGAGGCATATAATGCCTCTATATATAGAGGCTACATCTTCTCCTTTCAATCATACAAAGAGAGTAACGTGAGGAAAAGAAAATAAATAAATAGTTCTTAAATATTTTGAGAGTTTTATTAAGTTGAAGAGAGGTGGTGTATTACACGGAGCTTCGAAAATTTTATTGTAAGTTGCTCCTATTTTTCTAAACTTTTTATAATAAGATATTTTATATGAATGAGTTATTTTTATGTACTTTTAAGTACTTCATTATGAAAAATATTATTATGGTAAATTTATTTTTATGATTCAAAATTAAATAATCTATGTGACTAGATTGCGGTGATACGGATTTCATACAAAAAGGAAAGGCCAAAGTGTTAGATTGACCGCAATTTGACTAAGGCAAGTGGACTTTCAAAACTTTTTTATTCTCATAGAATTCTCAAATTTTCCTTTCTCTTTTGTGTGATACATGAAATATTTTAATATAATAAGAAAAGAGTCGATTAAGAATGTGAATGTCAGTTGGCGTGTTATTATGATACTAGAATTGATAAATGTGGCGAAGTGATGAGAATTCTATATTTTTGAGATATAATGTTGTGATTGAAAATAATGAGTGAATGTGCTTATGGAATTCATATCATGTTCATTCATTTCATGACATGCATATTTGCATTGATTCTGAAATATTGATAAAATAAGAAATATATATTGGGACCGAGGTCTTTATCGGTCGAGATGCCGAGGTTTTTGCCGGTGAAGTATAATGATATTGGGACCGAGATCTTTACCAATCGAGATGTGATGCCGAGGTTTCAGCCGACAAAACTATACTGTGACGCCGAGGTTTTTGCCGGCGAATTTATAATGATATTGTGATACCGAGGTTTCTGCCGCCATGATTATGATGATATTGTGATGCCGAGGTTTCTGCCGGCATGATTATGATGATATTGTGACGCCGAGGTTTCTGCCGGCGATGATGTGATGACATAATTGCATAATACATTGCATGTCACTCTTGCATACCATCGCATATCATTGTGTTGTCATTATGATTGATTGTGCTTTTAACTTGTGTTCGGAAATTATGATATGATACCATCTTTGTTATGTATTATGTATTGCTAGATCGGAATAACTTTTCATGCAGGTTGTAGTCATGGATATCGACTAAGACAAAAGGAGTTTGTGTATTCTATTAAACTTCTTTATTTTGTTAGTTGACTTGCTGGGTATTGTGTGGTTTTTTGTACTCACCCCTTGCTTCTACACTCGTGTAGGTGGTGAACTCGGACAGTAAATCATATTTCCTGAAACTGTCGAGGATTCTCAGGAGATGAAGAGAGGTAGCTGTTGTCATCTGGCTGACTCTCTTGTTCCTACTTCTTTTGTACTTGTTCTATTTGAGAAGAAGGATAGTTCGGACTTGTATTTCTTTGATTTTTCTATATTTGGCTTGTACGCGTGACAACTAGTCCTTGGGTGGAATTTTAAGTTTATG
Organism: Solanum medicagineum; assembly: GCA_026153255.1. Classification (NCBI taxonomy): domain Eukaryota; kingdom Viridiplantae; phylum Streptophyta; class Magnoliopsida; order Solanales; family Solanaceae; genus Solanum; species Solanum medicagineum. The sequence continues at coordinate 18,698 of JAPFFP010074861.1, read as the reverse complement.
GAAATTCTCGGTTTAATTATTATTCTAGTTAAAATGCATCCACACAGTATGTTTAATATCTCTTGGGATAAGGCTAACTTGTTCTGGTGGGATTAAGCAGGTGCCATCACGCACCAATTTTCGAGTTGTGACAAAAATCTTCTACTTTCCCTGTTTAAGGCTTTCCATACTTGAAAATGCGTTCATTGTTCGATAATATTGCTACATCATGAGTATTTTTTTTCTAGTTTGTTTCTTGAGAGACTATTGCTACAGGATTCTTCATTCATTACTTACCTTTGTTTGGCTTTGAACAAAACTGCTTAAACCAGCCTTTAGTGTTTATACTTGAACCCATGTTTCTTGGTTGAGTTCACCTTCATTCTTATCTTGCATCTCTACTTCAATCCTGTTATTGTCAAGCATATGAATAACTAGGGTTGTTTGTTTGTCATTTTGTTTTGGTTTTCTTCGAGTTGTAGTTACTTCTAATGGTTATCTATTGATCTAGATGTGAAGATGAGATGCTGGCTAGTTTCTTAAGTTGATTTCCTTCTCTGTTTTTGTCCTAAATATGCCTATCTGTTCCAAGTTCGTTGCTTCCCTAGTTCGTTCTTGAGTTCAACTTGTCTATTATTGTTTAGAGTTTTAGCAGGTTGTAGCTTGTTTTTGGGTGTCCGCTTCGTTTCTTTAAGTTGCATTCATTCTACCTCGAAAGTACAGGTCGTTTAACATGCTATAGGAGTCATTTGTTGTCTGGCTTTGTCAAGTTCCTCCCAAAATCTGAGCTTTCTTTTATACAAGATACATTGTTTTCTTAGTAACTTCAATCTCGAGTTAGCGTGATATTGAAAATCTTCTTGGCTTAAGTAGTTTCACTTCGTCTCAGTAAACCCCCTTCGGTTTCAAAGTTTTGAAGTTCGTGGTCACATGTCTCCCTATTTTCTTGATTTTGTTTTCTTCTTTCAAACTTCAAGGCTATAGTTTCACTCCCAGTTTACTGTGAGTTGAGGTCCCTTGATTTTCCTTAATTTTTACTCCTATTTGTTTGAGTGAAAGTGATTAAATTAGCCTGTTACTTGTTTGTATTTTTCTTTCTTTCTTTCTCCCTTTTCTTTATTCAATCCTATTGTGTATCTGGTCAAACTGAACTGATTTGAAGCAGTGGAATAGTAGTCAATGAGGCATTTCAATTTCTTAGCAGAATTGTATAGGTAAATTGATTATTTGGTTTTTGTGTTGGAGAATCTGGCTTTTGACTTTATTTTTGTAGGTATCCATAATATGAGTCTTACATCTAGTTAGGAATTTTTCTTTTGACTTCTTTCAAAGTGGAGAAGCTATGTGTTATAAGCACATCATGCTACTTGATATTTGTAGTATTGTGGCTAGCATATCTGTAGTAGGAACCTAATCCTGCCATTTCCATGTGTTGAGATCTAGGCTTCTTTTCATTCTTAAAATATTTATTGCCAGCTTGCCTTACTAAATGAATTCATGTTTGTTGCTGCAGTTTAAAAACATCACGTTATGTCTGTTTGAATACATTGTTATAAATTTTAATTCTTTTCCCCCTTCTATTGCATGTGATTCCTTTCGGAGTCCATTGGACTCACTCTCCGTATTCCATTGGGCCATTGGAGGCCCAATTCTATTTCTTAGCAGCCTTGGATGTCGTTAAGTCAAAAGAGAGCATTATACAGGTCATGAAAGCAGGGAAATTGATGTTTATACACTGATATACATAGTTTATACACTATGTGTATACACCAGTGCATACGGGGAATAGGGCCTTAAGCTGAATTTAGCAGGCAAGCAGTACCTGGGGAAATTCTGATGGGCCTAGCAGGTCCAAAACATAGAAATTAGGACAGGTTGATGAATTGGGCCTTCCAAAGCCGAATTTGATTTTTTTTTCCTAATTATTCTATATCTTGAATGATACTTGTTATTTTGTTTACTAACTCTAACATTTATTTGTATTATTATTTGTTATTAATCTAATTGTTTCTCCAATATTGTCTTCATTTATGTTAATTTTCATTTTTAGTGATTGTCTTAGTGTTAGAACTATTTATACAATTTATTTTGGTAAAACTTTGGTCCAAAGTGTGAGTCAATTTTCAAACTTGGTCAATTCTTTCGAATTTAGTCAATTTTTTCAAACTTAGTCAATTCTTTCAAAATTAGTCAACATTTTGCGAACTTAGACAATTCTTTCAAATTTGGTCAATATTTTGTAAACTTAGTAAAAAAAATTTCAAATTTAGTCAAAATTAGTCAATCTTTACAAAATTAGTCAATCTTTACAAAACTTAATCAATTTCTTTCAAACTTAGTCAATCTTTTAAACTTAGCCAATTTCTTTTGAAATTAGTCAATCTTTTCAAATATAGTCAATTTCTTCCAAAGTTAGTTAATTTTTCAAACTTAGTCAAATTTTCAAAGTTAGTCAAACTTCCTAATCGTTGGTCAACCGCAAGTTAGCGGTTATTTTGAGTGATTAATTTCTTCTCAAAATGGAAATTGAACCCTTACCCATCTCTTGAAAATTTTAGAACTCTTCTGTTAGGTTTTAAAAGTTTAATTAAATTTCTTAATTTTTCTTAAAAAATTAAGTGGCTAAACTATTTAATTTTGAGAATTTGATTTATACTTAAACTAATTGAGTAATAAATCATATTTTCGAAATTCAAGTCATTTTTCAAATGAACATAAATGTGACTTTGCTGGGGAAATTAAATTAGGTTCTAACCCATAGATTAGGTTTTTTTGACTAACTATTCATTCGGGTTATAATAATTAGTAATTGCCTTTTACTTCCTTATTTGCTTTATTTGTTTAAATTCGATATTAACTGTCATTTGTCTTTCATGACATTTTTAAATTTATCTTGTGTATTTGGGAGGATAGTTTTACGAACCTACAACCGGATTTCCAAATACTTAATCCTTTTCGGAATAAGTGACAATTGTAATGCATCCAATGATTGTCATGATTTCCAGCTCAGGTTGTCTGCCTGGGTTCCCGGTCCATTCAAAACCCACTCTTAGACACCTAGGGCACAACAAAACCAAAACCCTTTTTAGGATCATTTGCCTAGGCCGACCCAATACCTAAGAGGTATTGGGCCAATTAGTAGCCCACCTTGAGTCTATTTGGCCATTGACTAATAAGACGACCATATTATGTGTTTTAATTGAAAGATGTGTAGTTATTTGAACAATTCATTATCATCCGGGCAGGGGGAACTTAACCTATTTGTCTTTCTTGTAGGATGACTCAAGTTTATGAACCATTAAGGACTAGAATGGTGACTCAACCTTATCCATTTCTCAAAGTATGGTGGGCAAGAATGAATGAGTTCGACAAAAGAAAGGTTAAAAAACACATAGACTATCTCCCCTCTCTAATGGAAATGGAGGCTTGGTTGGATCTAATTGGTGTAATGATCAAGTTTTGGGATAGCGATCATATGGCATTCCATTTTGGAGACGTTGAATTGACTCCTACCTTAGAGGAAGTATTGGTGAGTTATGAAAGTGTAGGCATTTGCGAAAGAAAGTCTAAGCCAGATGACGACATTTAATTCCTAAGGGGTGGGGGTCCAAAAGAGATCAAGGAAGCATTCTCATCAGTCGATGTGGAATGGATGAATCAGCTTAAAAGACCGAATATCCAACTTCAAAAGTTGTAATACCGATTCGGACGCACTAATGGCTAAGAAAAGTTTAAAGCGAATTTACTTCCGAACAGACTTGGGAAGAAAAGCAGGCTTTTGTTTTTGTGGTATGCCTATTGGGGTCCATGGTTTTCCCCCAAAATCTAGGCCATGCCATTCATCCGAATGTAATAATGGTCACCCATGCCATCTTTTATGGGGTCAAATTTGGAACATCAGTCAAGTATTATATCTTAGCACCTATGATCCTCGCTGACATTTATAAGGCTTTGGATAAATGTCAAAGTGGAAGCCGATTCTTTCGAGGTTGCAACCTGATACTTTAATGGTGGATGAAGAAGCACTTACTCAAAGTCCATAACCCCACTGAACTGGATAAAAAATGTCAAACTGATCAATTCGCTTCTCACGATTTGTGGTTACTCTCCAATCATTTCAAGGCAGGGAACAAACAACAGTTTTGGATGCCAATGTTGAGTGACTTGCGAGATGAAGATGTACAGTGGGCCATCGATGATGTCCTTATGAGTGACACCGTGATTCAAAGTCGGGACCTTCCTTTCTTGGTACTAGTTGGACTTAGAGGCACCCGACCATATGCTCCCGGTCGAGTACTCAGGCAGTTAGGTTGTAAGCAAGACACTCCTTAGGTAGGAGACATGAGGAAATTTGCAATAGACCACAAAGATGGTTAGGTATCCTGCGCTAGGATGATGATTCAAGGATGGAAGACTCAGAATGTAGCGAGAGATAATGTTCCAAACAGGTCAATACCGATTTCTGTGGTACGTATAAGGATTGGTTGAAGAAGGATCTTGCTGGAACAATCAAGCCTGGCTCGAATATTCCTTGTTACATCAAGGATGTTGAAGCCAAAAGTCAAGTCTTACTTCATCGACTCCAAGATAAGCATCAAGAAAAATCATTTGGCCCATAAACATCGATATTTGGAGGATGCAAAGGTTATAGTGCAACTTATGCAGGATCTTATTAGAGAGAGACAATGCATAGTCAGACTGGATGATCGCATGGAGCAACAAATTCAGACTATAGAAGAACCCTGTCATGAAGAAGGGGCTCAGTTGGCAAAGGACTACTTGTGGGAAGATAGATACTTCATGTGGCAAGAGATCGACATAGCCAAAAGGGCAAGGGTCAGTGGGAGAGCCGAAGTAGTCTGAAGTCTTTTGTTGTCCTTTGCATGGGAATGCTTTTATTTCTGTACTTTCTTCTTTTAAGAGTTTGGGAGATGTATCTTTCATTATGTTTTGTAAGAACTTTTGATGTATCTTTCATTATGTTTTGTAAGCACTTTATTTTGTCAGTGAAAGTACTTTGGGGATAATGGATTGCCTTTAAATTAATACACATCCTTCAATTCGATAGGCCTACCCCTCGCATAAAAGGGCCACCTGCATTTAGGACGCGCAATAATTATTTCTGTGCTATTTGCTATAACTGTTTAATGATCATGTAGTTTTATTTGGGTAAACTCTAGCCCACTCTTTTCAAATTTTTTAGAGCCACCTAAGCACAAATCCCAGTCACTATACAAAATGCGACCAAATAGTCCTTCGAGTCTCAAGTTTCTCAACAAAGTCTGAATTCCTTAATCCATTTTAAAACTTGTACTCTTCCATCTCAAGAAAGGTTGGATTTGCAGTCAGGATGGAGAAAAACCAAAATGCTAGGAGAGCTGAAGGCACATTGACAAAGATGCTAGGACATATCACTCGAGAGGTTCCGGAAGTAGGAGGAGTGGACCAGGCCACCAAGACGATGCTAGTCAAAATAGCTGAAGCTGATGAGGAAATGAAAAATACCAAGGACAAATAGCGAGTCTGAGTAAGGCAAATCAGATACTCGAAATATATTCATCTACTCTAGAAGAATATCTTAGAAATATAGTAGCTCGAAACACAGAAGTGGACATGGAGCTCGAGGCCACCTTGGAGGAGATAGCCAGGCTGAAGCAAGAGAATCCTCATTGTGCCCTCCCAGGACCAAGCAAAGCGGCTGATGGAGGAGAGACTGACGTCCTATCAAATGAGTGCTTCAAAATCAAGTATGAAGAAGGAAATCAACAACCGGCATAAGAAGTCTCAGTAGAGGAATTTTATGTTTCTTAGCAATATCTCTATCCTGTATCTTTCGATTTTCGTGTACTGAAATATATTTGAACCAAGCTATTCCTTGTATTCTCGAACTATGTAGTTCCTAATTTCTCCTTTGTGAGATACGTAGGAAGCCTTTTAGGCCCGACCCCTATCTTTCTAAATTTTATTTCCCCCCGTCTCCATTATCAATGATGCAAGAAACCATAACTCAGCGCAAATCAACCTTCATGATCCACTATTCCTGAAACCATATAGGTAAAGTCCTGCCTATTTACCATATCTCTTGTGCCCATGGGCTAGTTTACTTTCGAATAAAACAACAATTGTGTGCTTATTGATTTGCGTATGCTATCTTGCATTAGCTGCTAATCTAAGGGAACTAACATACTTGCCTTTGAGTAATTTTCTTATAAGTAATTTAGAATTGATCTGTGTTGATAAAGCTTGCCGACCATCCTGACTTTACTAGATCAAAGGCCCACAATGATCCCTCCCCTGATAAAACCATCCGAAAGGAAACATTGCAGCTAACAGTGATGATGCAAGCCTGATTGAGATCACTGTAACAAATCCTGTCACCGCAGAACAAAACAAGTTGATTGCACAGCTGATGCAATCTATTATCGAGATGAATATTGAAATGAAAAAGACTCAAGAGTTAGCAAATTTGGCTATTACTGCCAATCTTCCCGGTCCGGACGACGAAAGGCCTCAATTCCATTTTCCTTCTCCTAATATAGCTCATCAACCCACCCCTATCTCAACAAATCCACCTATTACCCCCACTCAAGCCTCTCTTGTCATCAACTTAACTACCCTCAACATAGGACATTCCAATCCCTTTCCTCAAGCACCATCTCCTCTCCAAAACTCAAATATTAGCAATGCCCAAGTCTTCAGTTCCTCCCAAACTCCTCACATTACTCACCCCCAGATAATCCCTCCTAAAAACCAAACTTCCGACCAGTATAATCCTTCTACCACTCAAACCGTACTTCCCAAAGTCCCTTTCCAAATCCAGTCCTTGCCAAGCCACCAGTTCCTCATACCACTTACTTTGAGATCGACCATTATGAGAAGAAGAAGAAAGAATGGAAGGCCAAGGAGGAGATAGCCAGGTTGGATATCAAGGAAGAAATTGCAAAAGCTATGAAAGAATTTCATTATACACTAGATGTTGCAAGACTGAAGTATGAGGTATATCTTTCAGAAAGCAATGCCGACAGGAAGGTTATACAAGTGGAAAATGTTGTTGAGCGAGTTCGAGATCGTGTATGTGACTTAGAAAGCAATCAAAGGACAAGCTTTAGGTGACCATCTTGCAGAAAATCCTGTGGATGTTGATTATGAACCACTCAAAACCTACTTTCACGATGAAGAGATATCATTTGCAGGAGAAGAGATCTTCGAGGCATACCCTGGTTGGCGAATGTTCTTTGATGGATCCGTGAATTGCCAAGGTAGCGGCATTGGAGGAATCTTGGTATTAGAGTCTGGTAAACATCACCCAATGGCTGCAAAACTACTATTTCATTGTACTAATAACATAGTTGAGCATGAAGCTTGCATTTTGGGTTTGAGGATGGCCACAGACATGAATGTTCAAAAGTTGTTAGTTATCAGAGATATAGATCTGCCGATTCATCAAGTTCAAGGAGAATGGGCTGTAAAGAACCCAAAGATCGTACCGTATGTGCACCTGGTATAGAGGTTATGTAAAATATTTTAAAATATCGAGTTCAAGCACACACCAAGGGTACAAAATGAGTTTGCCGATGCCCTTGCCACCATTTCCTCGATGATTTAACATCCGGACATGATGTATTTTAATCCTTTAGAGATAGATTTGAGAGAGTAACCGGCCCATTGCTAGCACATTGAGACAGAACTAGAAGGAAAGCCTTGGTATTTTGATATAAAGAAGTATTTAGAGACCAGAACTTATCCTGAAAATGCTACTTCCGATTAGAAGAGGGCTATACGCTGGAAGGGCCAACAACTTCTTTCCAAGTAGGGAAACCCTTTACAGGAGGACTCCAGACTTAGGTCTCCTTAGATGTGTTAATACCACGGAAGCCATGAAGCTTGTTGAACAAATACATGTTGGGGTTTGCGGTACTCATATAAATAGACTCACTTTAGAAAGGAAAATGTTACCAGCTGGATATTTTTGGATGACTTGGAAAATGACTGTTGCAAGTTTGTACAGAAAAGCCATTAGTGTCAGATACATGGTGATCTAATTCGTGTCCCCCCTTACGAACTCAAAGCTATGAGCTCTCCTTGGCCGTTTGTAGCTTGGGGCATGGATGTCATTGGTCCAATAGAGCCAACTATCGTTAATGGTTACAGATTTATTTTGGTCGCCATTGATAATTTTACTAAGTGGGTAGTGGAAATATCCTACAAGTCGGTGACAAAGAAAGTGGTAGCTGATTTTGTGCACAATAACTTGATATATCGATTTGGGATGCTGAATTCTATCGTCACTGATAATGGAGCAAATCTTAACAGTAATTTGATGAAGGAGATATGTGAGGAATTCATAATTACCCACCGAAATTCAATGGCATACCTACCTCAAGTGAATGGAGCTGTAGAGGCTACCAACAAGAATATTAAAAAGATCCTACGGAAAATGATCGATAGGCATCGAGGATGGCACGAATTGCTACCTTTTGCTCTAATGGGATATCACATGACTGTCAGAACATCAATTGGAGCAACTCCGTACTTGTTAGCGTATGGAACAAAAGCGGTGACACCTGCTAAAGTGGAAATACCATCACTAAGAATTATTCAAGAAGCTGAGTTGAGCGATGCAGATTGGGTTCATCATCAAATTGAGCATTTGGATTTAATCGATGAAAAGGATGGCAGTCATTTGCCATGGTGAATTATATTGATGTGTTGTCAATATACAACACATATGGTGCTTGAAATAAGAGATTTTGTGAGTTCTTAAAGTGATGTTTTAGTGTTTTGATGTGTTTTTGTGTTAATCTTGCAAAAAAGTTAGGGTGGCATAATTTTGAAGAAAAGTTGCAGATTTTGCTGAAGCATAGGCCATACGAGCCCACGTACGAGTCGTAGCTCACTCTACGAGTCATAGGTTGTATCATAGCAAGAGTTAGAGACCAAATATTAGAGACCAAAAATCAGAAATTTGCCAAGTGAAGGTCACCCCTACGAGCCAAGCCTATGAGTCGTAAGACACATTACGACTCGTATAGGTGAACTCGTAGTAAGAATCAAAGAGCCAAAATGTTGGACCAATAACTGAAGACCAAGACTATGAGACAAACATACGAGTCATAGCCCGAGCAATGACTCGCACCTATGGGTCGTACCAGTTCAGTCCAAGATGCTAAGAACCTGATACGAGACCCCGACTACGACTCATAGGTCATCCTATGAGTCGTAACTGTGAATCTTATCAGTTGCCAGCTGTCTTTTCTGTGTAAATTCTAGGGTTATTTTTTAAATACTACATATAGTTTAAGTTAAGTTTTTTTTGAGAGTTCGACCAGTAGACATTTCACCATTACATTTTGAAGGTTTTCTTAGGTTTTTAGAGAAGTTTATTGTTCTCTCTTGGAAAGCCCATTTTGGGAATTACAAATCTTTCCTTGTAATCATTGTTGATTAATCAAGCTTGTGGGTTAGCAACTTGTGGTGCCTATCTCCTTCATTGTTATTGGTGAAACTCTCAACTATGTCTATCATATGCATTTTTGTGTGTTTTGCTTTAGCCATGAGTAGCTAAGCACTCAAAACTTGGGGTTATGGGAACCATGGGTAGTTGACTTGAAATAACCTAGTTTTCTTGCATTTCTATGATTGGGGTTTTGCATGTATTATCTATTTCCCTTCATTTTTATTGTTGTTTGGTGGTGACCAACACCAAACCCTGCCTCCTATTATCACGATCCCGACCAAGTAAGTGATGAATAGGAAAAGGGAAGTAGATGACAAAATTCGATTGATATGTTCTAGTCTAATCAACCAAACCTGACCAAGGGGAGGTTGACTGGGACTATTGGTAACGGTTAGTTGGCACGCCATGGTAGCCGACCAAGTGCCATGGTGAAATTCGACGTTCACCTTCACAATAGGGCTGGAAGAACCTAAGTTACCATCCTGCATGTGAATCACCAATTATAGTTATGTATCTAGGGTAATCAAGTCGATGAACCATGGGGAACACAATACCCAAGTTGTTTCCAAAATTGAGGCTTTCCTTGCGTTATAGTTAGTGTCTTTTTAGTTTGTTTTTGAATCACAAAACCCCCCTCCCCCATTTAGAGATTGTTGACATAAATACTAGAAATTATTACTAGTGAAGTCTTGTAGTCAAGCCTTGTATTCCCTGTGGATTCAACTCTAACCTCGGTTAGGTTAATTACTGATAGCGACTGCTTTCTTATTGGAGCGCGAGCATCAGTGGGTGGAGGCCATTGCTTTATCCAACAATGAGGGTAAGAGTGTTATGGGATTTCTCCGCAAAAGTATTTTTTCCAGGTTTGGTACATCTCAGGCAATTATCAGTCATGGAGGTTCTCATTTTTGCAATCGACTGTTTAAAGCACTTCTTGAAAGTTATGGTGTGAAGCACCGTGTGGCAACCCCATATCATCCCTAAACTAGTGGACAAAAGGAGGTATCAAATTGGGAAATAAAGCAAATCTTATCCAAAACAGTGAATGTGAATCGTACTGATTGGTCAAGAAAGTTGGATGATGCTTTATAGGCCTACAGGACGGCCTTCAAAACTCCCATCAGAATGTCTTCGTATCAACTGGTGTTATGAAGCGGCAACCTCTAGGTTAATGCAAGTGAACGAGCTTGATGAGTTTAGGCTGCGCGCATATGAGAGATCCGCTTTGTACAAACAACGAATAAAAGTTTAGCATGATCGCAGAATTGAGGATTTTTAGTTTGATCAGGGAGACATGGTATTGACTTTACAACTCCAGGTTGAGATGGTTTCCTGGAAAACTCAAATCTAAGTAGATGGGGCACTTTAGAGTTGTGCGTGTTTTTACTCATGGACCTATCGAGTTGGAAATCAGGGAGGGAAAAACTTTCAAAGTCAATGGACAAAGGGTAAAAAGGTATATGGGTGACATGGAAGAGATCAGAATAGTTGAAGATTGGAACCTTGAAGCGGCATAAACACAAAAGCTTCCTGTCGTGCCGCTATAATAAATCAGGCACTTCCTGGGAGGCAACCCAAGGTACGTCCCTTGCACTTTTTGTTCTTGTTTTTACTTTGAGGATAAAGTATCATCTTTTAGTAGGGTGGTGGAAGTTATGGATTAAGGTGAAGTCTGAGTAGCCTCAAGTCCATAACTTCCCCTATTTTTGATCCCAAGGTTTTCTTGCCGTGTTTATTTTTCCTTGTGGATGTTTAATGTTCAGTTGAACTGGCATATTTAGGTAGTATAGATAATTTGTAAATGCATAGCAATGGTATCTGTTGGCATATATATGATTCTTAACTGTTCTTTAAACTTTTGATGAAAAAATTGGGTACCCTAAAATTTTTGAGGTTGTTATTGTTGATGCATTCATTCATTTTTGAGTATATGACAATGTTTGTTTTGATATTGTGAAGGTAAGCTGAGACTGAAACCATGACCTAGATGCAAATGCCATGTGTGTTGTGAGTATATTTTGCTGCATTCATATATCCTGTATGAACTCAGAACTTGCCTTATTACTCTAAGATTGGTTTGGGTGATGTGATGGAGATGGAAAGGATCTTAGGCCCTTGTTCTTTGAGTGAGACCACTTTTAGCCTAAATGACTCACCAAGTAAGTGAGTGTATCCCCTGTCCCAAATTTTTGAGCTTCTCATGCGCTCATTCTTTCTTGATACTCTGCTAACTTAACCTTATTTAATGAAATACTTTGATATTGGCCCTGGTCTATCCTTGAACATGTAAACCTTGATTGAGGCCAAAGGCTTAAGTTGAGGGTGGCTGCAGTTTGTGGCCCTGGGTTTGAGGCATAGATATTATGTACTTCCCCTAAGGCTAAAAGCCTAAGTTAAGGGTGACCTTATTGTGGTAAAGTAATAATAATAATAAGGTAGTTAGTTGGAAAATCAAGAAAGAAATGAAATAGCATGAACCGAGTGAAGAAAAAGAAGAAAAGTGCCTTAAATTGAGAGAAAGTAGCAAAACTGAGTTTGAAATCAAGGCACAGCTGAAAAACAGAAAGAAAGCAGTTGAGAAAAGTTCAAAACAGGAGAATAAGGATGGATTGATTTAAAAGGGTTGGATTATGAAACCAAAAAGTGTTGGTAACATGGTTCAAGGATAGCTTTAGTCACTATTTGCCCAAAATACCTTACCAAAGCACTCTGAACCTATGTTACAAGCCTACAAGTCCTAAAGTGATCCAACTCCATTTTATCATCAAGCCAGAATATGAGTATAGAGGCAAGCATATGATGTTAGTCAGTATGCTTGAATTTCAATTGTGAGAGTGTGAATGCTTCTTTAGTCCCTAAAATCTATATGCTTTTGAGTGAGTATAAGGGACTTTTTTCCAATGAGGGCATTTACACTATATGAGTAGCATATGACTATACCAACGATTGTGGACGGTTGATACTCATTAGTTTATCATAGTTGTATCGCCAGGTATCACATTATGTTCCTGTTTACTCAATAATTTTACAATGCTGTTTTGAAAATAGTAGTTTAGTACCTGAATAAGAGGAGTTGATATATATGTCATTAGTATAGTTGCTATGTATTTCTCTTTGTCTGTGTAGATTGAGTCATCGCTTGAGGACAAGTAACAATTTAAAGTTGAGGGTGTCGATGTGCTGTCAATATAAAACATATCTGGTGCTTGAAATAAGAGTTTTTGTGAGTTATTAAAGCGATATTTTAGTGTTTTGATGTGTTTTTATGTTAATCTTGCAGAAAAGTTAAGTTGGCATAATTTTGAAGAAAAGTTGCAGATTTTGCTGAAGTATAGGCCTTACGAGCCAACCTACGAGTCTTGGCTCAAGCTACGGGTCATAAGATGGTGTCATAGATGGAATCAGAGACCAAAAATAAAAAATTTGCCAAGTGAAGGTCACTCCTATGAGGACATCCTACGAGTTGTAAGATACACTATGACTCATATAGGTGGACTCGTAGCAAGAATCAGAGATCCAAAATGTTGGACCAAAAACTGAAGACCAAGACTACGAGACCAATATACGAGTTGTATCCCAAGCAATTACTCATACCTATGGGTCATACCAGTTTAACCCAAGATGCCAAGAACCTAATACGAGATCCCGACTATGACCCATAGGTCATCCTACGAGTCGTAACTGTGAGACTTATCAGCTGCCAGCTGTCTTTTCTATGTAAATTCTGGGGTTATTTTGTAAATACTATATATAGATTAAGTTAGATTTTTGAGAGAGAGTTCGACCAGGAGACAATCTACCATTACATTTTGACTATTCTCTTAGTTTTTTAGGGTAGTTTATTGTTCTCTATTGGAAAACCCATTTTGGGAATTGCAAGTCTTACCATGTACCCATTGTTGATCAATTAAGCTTGTGGGTTTGCAACTTGTGGTGCTTATTCTCTTCATTATTATTGGTAAACCTCTCAACTATGTCTATAATGTGCATTTTTTTGTGTTTTGCTTTAGCCATGAGTAGCTAAGCACCCACAACTTGGGGTTGTGGGAACCATGGGTAGTTGACTTAAAATAACCTAGGTTTCTTGCATTTCTTTGATTGGGGTTTTGCATGTATTATCTATTTCCCTTCATTTTTGTTGTTGTTTGGTGGTGGCCAACACTGAACCCCGCCTACTATCATGATCCCGACCAAGGTAGTGACGAATATGAAAAGGGAAGTAGATGACAGAATTCAATTGATGTATTCTCATCTAATCAATCAAAACTGACCAAGGGGAGGTTGACTATGACTATTGGTAACTGCTAGCTGGCACGCCATGGTGGTCGACCAAGCGCCATGGTGAAATTTGACCTTCATCTTCACAAGAGGGCTGGAAGAACCTAAGTTACCCTTCTGTATGCAAATCACTAATTGTAGTTATGTTATCTAGGGTAATCGAGTTGACGAACCATAGGGAACACAATTCCCATGTTGTCCCAAAAATTGAGTATTTCCTTGCATTATAGTTAGTGTTTATTTTATTTTGTTTTTGAATCACAACCCTCCCCCCCAATCATATTTAGATATTATAGTCTTAAATACTTGAAATGATTAGTAGTGAAGTCTTGTAGTCAAGCCCTGTATTCCCTGTGGATTCGACCCTAACCTCAGTTAGGTTAATTGATGACAATGACTGCTTTCTTATTGGAGTGTGAACATCATCATATATCAATAGAGGATGATTCGTGCTTTTAATAAAAGAGTGAGACCTCGAATGTTCAAGGTCGGACAGTTAGTTCTCAAACGTATCTTTCCCAATCAGGATGAATACAAAGGAAACTTTGTACCAAATTGGCAAGTACCGTACATGGTTCGCAAAGTTCTATCAGGAGGAGCATTAATTTTGTCAGAGATGGATGGTCAAGAGTGGCCCAAGACCAATCAACTCGAATGCTATCAAGAGAGATTATGTTTGAAGATTCAGAATTTGCCTTTACTTTTTTCCCCTTTGTAATTGCATTATCCTATTTTTACATTTCACTTTTAAAATTATTATTCCCCATGTAATGAACTACGTTTTACCAGAATTCTCAAGAATCAGATATGTAGGTGGCCTATGGCAGCCTCGGTCATCCCCTTATCTCCTTTTTTATCCCTTTTAACTAATGAATTATGTTTGACCTGAATTCTCAAGAATAAGATATGTCGGCGACCTATGTTGTCCTCGGTTATCCCCTTATCCCTTTTTATTATTGCTTTGTACTTTTGAACTACATTTGACCTGAATTCTCAAGAATGAGATACGTAGGTAGCCTATGTCATTGGTCATCTCCTTATCCCTTTTTATTATCCCTTTGTACTTTTGAACTACGTTTGACCTAAATTCTCATGAATGAGATACGTAGGCGGCCTATGTCAGCCTCGGTCATTTTTTTATTTAAAATTTGTATTTTTCTCTACCTCCCGAGAGGGGAACTACGTTTTGACCTGATTTCTACCTCAACAGGATACATAGGCGCCACAACGGCTCGTTCATACTCCCATAAAAGAAACTGGAACTCAATTCTTGAGAGGGACACAAAAATTCTAAACAAGAAGGTCCATCTTCGGCAAATCAGAGTTTAAAGCATGATAAAAATTTCAACTGGGACAGAATCGGGATTCTTCTGATGAGCCATCGATTCCTTACGACATTTAACTGGATAGAAATTTTGAGACCACCCTCAAAATTTCACCAAGCATCGCTATAATTCTTAGAGAAGCCTTGAAGATTCTCAGCCTTATCAGGAATTCAAAGACAACCGTGATGCACCAAGGAATCTATGTCAAAAGTCAAATGTGTTCATCTAAGCTTTACGTCACACGACAGTTGGCAGTGACTTTTCCTCAAAAATATTTTTCTAAAATTATTGTCTCTAAAGATCTTTTTACATGTCAAATATCTTGTCAAAATGTATATTTTTCTACCTTCTATCTACTAAGGGGTGAGAGATCAAAGCGGTCCATCGGAGATCAACACAGATCAATTCACTTCGAAACTTAAGAAATTTTCAGTGTATGTAAGGAAAATCTTTGCAGGTCTTATCTACAAAAGGATAACTGAGACATAAATAGTTTCGTCTCACTCAAATCCTCAACAATTCACCACATTTTATTTAGAGGTCACCAAGAAGGCCATTTTATTTTCTAGTTGCTGAGAGGGACATTACATATTCATCGTCGAGAAGGGCATTTTATCTTCCAGTTGCCGAGAGGGCCATTGCATATTCTTTGCCGATGAGGCCATTTTATTTTTCAGTTGCCGAGAGGGCCATTGCATATTCATCACCAACAAGGCCATTTTATCTTCCAGTTGCCGAGAGGGCCATTGCATATTCATAGCCGATAACGCCAATTTAGTTTTTCAGTTGCCGAGAGGGCCATTGCATATCCATCGCCGAGAAGGCCATTTTATTTTCTAGTTGCTTAGAGGGCCATTGCATATTCATCACCGAGAAGGCCATTTTATTTTTCAGTTGCCAAGAGGGCCATTGCATATTCACCGCTGAGAAGGCCATTTTATTTTCCAGTTGCCGAGAGGGCTATTGCATATTCATCACCGACAAGACCATTTTATCTTCAATTTGCCGAGAGGGCCTTTGCATATTCATCGCCGACAAGGTCATTTTATTTTCCAGTTGCCGAGAGGGCGATTGCATATTCATCGCCGAGAAGGCCATTTTATTTTTCCAATTGTTGAGAGGGCCATTGCATATTAATCGCCAGCAAGGTCATTTTATTGTCCAGTTGCCGAGAGGGCCATTGAATATTCATCGCCGATAAGGCCATTTTACTTTCGAGTTGCCGAGAGGGTCATTGCATATTCATCGTCGACAAGGCCATTTTATTTTTAAGTTGTCAAGAGGGCCATTATCATGATTGCATCATATTGATTCATTATCTATCACGTCGAAAAGAAGAATATATATCGAATATGGTAAAAGAAACCATCCTTAATTCAAGTTTGATTTTTACTTAAATTTTGTTTTAGCTATATCGAGAGCATCCAAAAGGGTGAATTCTCAAAACAAACCACAGGTGTGGACATCATCAAGCAGGATGCAACACAACATGGAACTATTTCTTAGAAGCGAACTAGGAAATAGTCTGAAGAGGAATGTCAAACTCTTTAGACAGAGCTGAGAAGCGACTACCACCATAATCCAACCACACCTCTGTCAGAAGGCATGTGGGTATTTTTTTTGAGTTCGTTAGTTTTTCAGTTTCGTATCCAGGCAATCTCAACTCTCATTGGAAGTAATCATTTCCAATCCGAGTGACAATGTACCAAGAGTTTTGAAAACTATGTTTGTGTAAGTTCTTAATTATGGGTGTGAAGTGCTCCACATTTATGGTTAAGAGGTTGCAAGCCTCTTTATAATAACTCAATTTGTTCGTCACTCCCTCTGAACCAGCGTTTATCTCATAATAAGAGATTTCCTCTTCAGTCGATGGAGTCGAACTGCGTACAGCCTGATTCCTAAGTCCGAGGATATGTAGGCGGGTTCAATTTTGAAAACTCGGCTGTATTCTAATATGTGCTCTTAAAATATCAATCCCAAGCATTCTAATTTCTTCATAATTTGATATTGAAATAGCTTTTGAATTATTCCCAAATCATGTGTAATATCAAACGTTTTGAACTACAAGTGGCCTGAATTCTCATTTAAACTGAGATATGTAGGAAACCCGTGATACCACTCTGTCACGACCCAACCCCGGAGTCATGACTCGTGCCGATTTGGCACTGAACCCAATACTACACTATAAAGCCCAACAACAGAGTCTAAGAATTCTACCGAAATTCCGGCAGAAAAAGTCTGTACCAAGACCATTTGAAATAAGATGATGTGGTCGGTTAAAAATTAGTTTTGTCAAGTTTCTTTGTCCACGATCTCTTCCATCGATCATACCCAAAGAAAGTGATAGTTGTTGACACCTAAAATTTATCCTCCACAATACGAATCAATTATTGAGCTTTTAGTTTTGACAATTTAGAATAATTGGTTTTCAAAATTGAAACGACCCCAAAAAGTGCCCAAAAATGTGCCTTAGAATGCCCGAAAGTTTAAATTCCATATATCTCAAAATCTGTGCGCGATATCAAAAATCTGACGTAATAATCTTGTTCAGGAGGTCAAAATTAGGGGGAAAAAGGTCTAACCCTGATTTAAGAGGAAAAGATTAGCAATTTCATTTTTCATAATTTTTCTTATCCAAAATTGATTCGCGACAATGCCGCGACGCGCAGCTGTTGCGGACATGTATTAACTTTGCCTCCATGATAGGTCTGCATAGTGGACCAAACACGAACCTATGTATTTTGTTGCCAGTGATTTTATCTCGATCCAAGGCTTTTGGGTCCTAGGCCTAAGTGCTCCCAAACGTGTTTTTACCTATACTTAGTCTTATTTCACCCTCACATCTTCCTAAACATTCTCCAATACTCACTCAAACACTTATCCATATTTTCACTCCCAAATTCAAATCTCAAACCCTCATCCCGAACTAAAGTTTTCCTTCAAGGTTCTTCTTCAAGCTTCAAACTCTATCTCCAATCTTCACCAAGTTCATCTCCAAGCTAAGGTATGTGGGTTTCTTTCAGGGGTTCCTTTCACCCATGATATCCAAGCATCCTTTTACTCAAATTCCATGATCTAAATTTGATTTACAAATGGGTCTTGCTTATTATGAAATTCACTGCACACTATGTTAAAGCTATGAGAAATTGTGATTGTTTTGCTATGTTTTGAGCTATAAATCTTTGATCTATTGTAAGATTTGAGGAGGGGTTTTAATGTATGATGCTTGATGGTGTTTTAAGGTGTTGATTAATAGTTTTACAATGGATTTTCTTGCATGATTTCATCACTATATTCCATGTTTTTATACCAGCATTACACACCTTCTAAGTGTTTGATAAAATGTTTGGACGTGATTTCTTGAGGAGTTGAAGGTCCAAAGCATGAGATATGATATGATTGATGTTGTGATGATGAAAGAAGCTTAAGTATATGATATAATCTATATAAATTATTGCTTTAGACAATGCTAGATCCGAGGGGACTAAGAGCCCATGTAACCTTGTCGAGGGGTTTGTACCTTGATTACCGAGGTGGGGGTTTGTACTTATCAACCATGTGAGGGGTTAGAACTTTGCCACTAGGGTGATAAGGTTAAATTATCATCAACCATGTGAGGGGTTTTTACCATACCACACTAGGGTGATGGGGTAAAACCA
>JAPFFP010074852.1:0-23496 GCA_026153255.1 Solanum medicagineum | reverse complement strand
AAATTTCAATTTTTACACTACCTCGCCCCCATCCCCCAGCCGCCCGCTCCCACCCTCCAAAAAAGAATTTAAATATTTTTTTTTAAAAAAATACTTTAAATTATGAAAATATTTTCATGTCAGAATTTTTTTTCCTACAAATTGTTATCTATTCTTTAGCTAAAAATAGAAGTTTTTTTCTAAAAAAATATTTTTATTCATTAACCAAATAATAAAAAATATTTCGGGAAAATAGTTTTGCACTTACCAAACAAACATGAGAAAATGAGTTAGAAATCAACTCATTTTCCTGGAAAACATTTTTCAGGAAAATATTTTCCATGAAAAATATTTTCCTCCATACCAAATACACCCTAACTTCCAACTCAAGTCATGATTATGTAAGTGTTCAAGCAAGATTATGAAGCATGATGACCTAAGACCTAAATAACGACTTAGGATCCCAATCCACTCAATTTGAGGTATGAAAGGCAATGATGGAAGACTTATACCTGCATTGTCTATTTTACATGAAGTGAGCTACTTTTACATGTGAAATCATGAAATATGAGATTATGAATGAGCTTATGAATGTACAAGTATTATGATTTGCGATTAAGATTATGAATAATCCTATGGGCCAAGGCAGACCACTAGTCGTAATATTCACTTTGCCCGGATGATAGTGCACACTCATGTCATAATTTTTAAGGAGTTCCAACCACCTCCTTTGTTTTAGATTTAGATCCCTTTGGGTGAACACATATTAGAGACTCTTATGGTCGGTGAACACATCTACATGAAACCCATATAAGTAATGGCACCATATCTTCAAGGCAATCATCATGACCGCTAATTCAAGATTATGGGTGGGGTAATTGCACTCATACACCTTTAGTTGCCCAGAAGAATAGGCGATGACTTTGCCATTTTGCATCAGTACGCACCTCAAACTAACCCTCGAAGCATCACAAAACACCACATACCTTTCTAACTTTTTCTGTAGAGCCAAAATAGGAGTGGACGTAAGCTTATATTTCAAGGTCTGAAAACTTCTTTCTTATTCATCGATCCATACAAATTTATCCTTCTTTTGTGTCAACTTTGCCAAGGGAGAGGCAATTGAAGAGCAACCATCAACAAATCTTCGGTAGTACCTCGCTAAATCCAAGAAGCTCCAAATATATGTTGGAGTAAAGGGCTAGGCCAATTCCTTACCACCTCTGGCTTTTTTGGATCCACTCTAATCCCTTCACTCGACACCACATGACCTAGAAAGACAACTTTCTTCAACCAAAATTCATATTTGACAAACATTGTGAAAAATCTTTCTTCCCTCAATGTTCTTCTTCACTCCAAGAATAAATCAGAATATTGTCAATGAAGACCATCACAAATATATTAAGGTAGGATTTAAATATCCTATTCATGAGATCCTTAAATATTGTTGGAGCATTATTCAGGTTAAAGGACATCACCACGAACTCAAAATGCCCAGACTGTACTGTTGTCTCGTGGTACGGAAGGTGAAATTTCTAGTAGCTCAACTTTCTGTGACATGAGTCTTACGAAGCCTAGGCACAAGCCATAGTTGGGAAGACGATCCATGGACAGGGTTTCGTGAACAGCTCCAACAACTTTTAATGAAGGGCTTTTTGGATATTTCTAATTTGTTTAACTATGAAACTACGTTGTTTCGACTCTCCTAACCAACTTATCCAACCCAAACCCTATAAATCTCTTTCCTAACTCATTCATTCCCATAATTCTCTCAAAGGCTCTACAATATTTCTCTATCTAGATAAAGACTCCATTGAAGTTAGGGTTTCAAGCTTTGCTATGGATTTCAAAGTTTTTTTACTCCAATCCCTAAGGCTCTCACTTGAAGTATGTAGGATTTCATTGATGGATTAGTTTCATCCATGAAGCTCAATCCAAAACCTCCTTTTTATCAAAGATTTATGATGATTTATATGAGTTTTTATGACTTTATTCCAAATGATTGGATGATGATTTTTTTATAATGATTATACCTATCTATGCATGATTTATGAAAAATTACATGATTTCTATGATTTTCAAGTGAAAGTATTTGATTTCAACTATATGATAATTAGGCCTTATTAAATTGATATGTGTTCCTTTACTAATGGTTCAATTGATTTCAATTGCATGTTTCCTCTATAAATTTAATTAAATGACATAGTTTTTACTCAATTATTCATGAACTCTCACACGATCCAAGTTTCCTATGATAAAGCTATTATTTTTCATGAACATGATTCCATGTATGCCAAAGCATGTTTTACTAATGATAATGATGATATTACGATGATACCGATGCTATGATAACGAGGATGATTAAGACCCTATCGTTCATGCAATGATGATGATAAGATGGGGAGTATACCCACACTAGGTGAAAGTTATGCAAATGGACTATTCCAATCATATTAGATATTTTCATGAAGTATGATGACTATTTTATAAGCTATGAAAGTATGATTTTTAATAAAATATGAAGTATGTTGAAACCTATGAATATGCATGCTTTATGTATTTCGTAGGATATGACTTAGCATCGAGAGCGCTTGGTAGATTACAATGTTTTATAACTACATGCTGCCGCAGGAATGATGTTTATGTTTACATGCTTTAAAGGTATGTTATTGGATCAATACAACTTTTAATGGACACTCACTGTACTAGGATAGAGCCTAAAGGGTGAGATCAAATAATGTATTCTCACTGTTCTAGGGTAGATCCTATAGGATGAGGATCGACTCTACCTTGTCAAAGTAGATTCCTCTTTCACTTAGTGTAGATGATCATCAGGATTTCATGTAATAACCTGCATGGTCTTATTATCAATTATGATCTTATTCCCGCATATGTAAGCTAGGATTATGAAAGATTTTAATTATGCTTCTATTCATGGTTTTCAGCTTGCATTGCTCATACATATTGTGTCCTTACTCCATTGATTATGATTATGCATATTGATATTATATTGTGATATTCTTTGATACATGGCATACCTACATACTTAGTACATTCCACATACTAATACATACTTCTGTGCCTATATTATATAACCATGCAGGGATGAACGACAAGACTACTCTTCCATTTTGTGGCTAGCTTCGGAGTTGAGTTTTGAAGACTTGTTGGTGAGTTTTCATGCTTCGAGAACAATACCTTTTATGATATATTCCTATTGAGATGTTATGACTTTTCTTTAAATGTAATCTTGAGGGTGAACTAGTAAGCTATGTCTCCATCAAGTTCTTATGACGTAGAGGCATGTTTTGGATATTACGGTTGACATACTTTCCCTTAAGGGAAACTATGATTTGATATTGATACATTTTTCTTGCTTATTCTCTTATGTTATGCTTATTTTATGTTATGTATGCTTATGATATGAACACAAGGCTTGGATGGGGCGCCTTTGGGTGTCACATTATATTACACCTGGCAAAATTATCAAAATACCCCTAGATGGAAAAATATTTGCATAACAAATCATCTCGAATCTTTTTGAATAATCTGAGGTCAGAATCTTGATTTGCATGAAAAATTATGTGAGAAAATGGTCTTGATTGTATTTTAGGAAAATCGGATCAAAAGATAATTTTTTGGGATAAAGATGCAATTCCAGCAGGTTGCATGACACGTTCGCATGCTGACTTCTCACGAACTTGTACTTAATTTTGGTTCTATTAGATTTTTAAGATATTAGAAAATTGATAGAAAATTTTTGAAAAAAAATTAACTTGGAGGGAACAGGTCCGCAATGCAACCTGTTTTATCGACCTGTTTCACTGAAGTTCAAAATTTGTAATTTTTCGAGGGGCATTCCAGACCTTTTCCCATCCTTTCTAAACATAAGCCATGAGTAATATATTATATAAGTCATTATTGTCCTAAAAAGGGTTTCTAAACCCATTCCTAAGTCCTTATTACGTTCTAATAAAAATAAGGGCTAAAGAGGAGAAAAAAAGCAAGAGACTCAAGCGATTAGAGCAGAAACTTGTGCTAATTGATTATTTATCCTTATCCTAGGTATATAAGGCTACCAAAAATATTGTATTGAGTTCTCCCACGTGCCCTTCCATCTACATGAGTCGAATTGGTGAATAGAAATCAAGTAGTGAGAATCCCTTAATCCTAATCTTTTAGTTAGTCACATTTATTTTGAGTTTTCATGCATAATTATGAATGAATTGTTAAGTGTCTTGCTGGTTATATGAAATTGGAGTATTAAATTTTGTTTGACATTATGAACCCTAAATTGCACCATCCTATGCAACCTTATTGCATTGACTGAACTGAGATCATGATTGTGAATGTCTGAGTTGAGTTACTTGATCATGAAGAGCATATTACTTGTATACATATTATAATGAGCATCTTACATATTTTATGGGATGAGCATGATTTATTTGAGTCTAAATTACCATTTTAGTTAGAGTCTTAAACGATTTGATGAGTCCTAATAACATGCATGATGGATACTCTTGATTGGTTGATTTGTTAAGTGATTTGATGGAGTTTGATTGTAATAATATAAATATGAGATTGATTTGATTAACATGAGCATAACTTAGTCTTGGGAGGAGCATTTAGCAATGATATGGGCACGAGTAGGTAATGGCTATAACCCATAAACTACGTTGCCAACGTAGGATAGTTGTCTAATTTCTTAGGTTAAATTTTATCCTAAAAAGATGGACATCAATTGTGGATCCAAGATTGGTTGATCATACCTTACCTTGGTAAGTATTGGATGGGCGTGACAATGACGTCACCTTCGTTGTATATCGCCAAACTAATGATCATGGGATTAGTTGTCAATTAAGAGAAACTCACAAGCAACGTGTGATGGAACGTGAAATGTTTTAAGTGAGTTACATAATACTAAGTCTATTTTCAAAGTATGATCTTATTCTTTAATTGCATATTTATTCAAATTTTGAAGTTGATTTTTGCGTTGGTTTGGTTGATTGGTATTCGAGCTTTACTTTTTTTTAAAAAAACTATTTTACAAACCTGTATATTCCATTTACCAACGTCTATTTGGGCCTGCATCATTAATGATGCAGAGATTGGTGATATAGGCCTTCAACAAGCAAATCGTTGAAGTCCAGACTCTTGTTTCCAAACTTGGTAAGCCCTCCTTGCTATCAGAATGAGCTTTTTTTTTTTATTTGTTTTATTGATTATCCTTGTTATTTCTTTTGAGGTGTCCCTGGACTTGTCTTCGCACCTTCTAGATTAGATAGAGACTTCATAGACATTGAATGGAGATAGTTGGTGGTTATTTCTTTCCAACTCTTGTTCGTTGGAAATTTCTATTTATATAAAGACTTAGATATTTTATTTACTTCATTGTCTTTTACTTAAGTGTATTCTTCCACTGTCTAGTATGATGTGACGATGAGGCCAAGTACTTTTCCTATGAAAGCAACAATGGTTCTTCAAGTGCCGACCATGCTAAGGGTACCCTCCTGGGGAATGACAAATATTGTATCAGAGCATAGAGTTCAAGAGTCCTAAAGAGTCTATGAAGTCGTGTCTAGTATAGTCTTATTTATGGGTGTGTTGTGCACCACACTTCATAAGCAAGAGACTATAGGACATTAGGAATGGTTACACTTCTTTTATATTCTGAGTTCGTGCAATAGAGTTTAACTCTACTAAAGTATTGATATGATTCCTATGTTATGCATTTGCAGATCATGCCTCCTAAGCGTACCACCACTCAAAGGGATGCCTTAGTTTCTAATATTGAGAATAAAGTGCCTACTCAGATGGGAACAAGAGGATAGGGTCGACCTGTTAAAGCTACTGAAGTTTATCAAATGCCTACTGCTCACCCAGCTCGTGGCCTCCCAGAGTGGTAGTTGAACTTTACAGACTCTAGATCTAGCTTCTAAAAGCCAACTGCTTCAACCAGGCTTAGGGATTTTCTAAGAATTAATCCACTACTTTTCACAGGTTCTAAGGTTGAGGAAAACCCCCAGAGCTTCATTGATGAGATGTGGAAAGTCCTGAAAGCCATGCATGCGACTGAGGTTGAGGGAGTTGCACTTGCCTTCTACCAGCTTAAGGATGTGGCGAACATCTGGTACAACCAATGGGAACAAAGTCAAGGTGAGAATGTTAATCCTGCCAAGTGGAGTGACTGTGAGATGCCTTTCTTGATCACTTCATTCCCCAAGAGTTGAGGGAGACGAAGATTAAATAATTAGTGAACTTGAAATAGGACGGGTTGATTGTCAAGGAATACAAACTTTAGTTCATCCAACTATCAAGTTATGCTCATGGTCTAGGACATGAGAGCAACAATGAAAAAGTTCATATCTAGCTTGGGTAAACATGCGAAGAAGGAATTCAAAGCAACTTTGTTGATCCTAGGCATGGATATCTATAGGCTCATGGTTTATGCTCAACAACTTGAGGAGGAAAAGAAGAGGATAGAGAGGAGCATCTAAGTAATAGGTATGAACAGAAGTCCCAAGGTCAGTAGAACTTTAGAGCACAGGGTCCTTAGTCTCAGGCAAGTGCGAGCCTTGGTTCAAAAGGGAAGACACGTTGTGGAGGTTGTGGCAGGATATATTTGGGAGATTATAAAGAGAAGAGGGGGGGGAATAGTTGTTGTAAGTGTGGTCAGATGGGTTGCTTACAAAAGAAATGTTCAATGTAGGGCAATAAGGCTAATCTTCTACTATAGCACCACCAGCAAAAGATAATCAGAGAGATGTTATACCAAGCACAAATGGTGGAACAAACCGTCTGTATATGATGGGGAACCGATACGACGAAGAGGATGCAACAGATGTTGTGATGGGTATGCTTTGAGTGTTTACTTTTGATTGTTATACATTACTTGATTTGGGTGAAACTCTGTCATTTGTAATGCCATATGTGGCTAGTAGATTTGAGAATCTTCCTGAGTGCTTGCTTGAACCCTTTGTTGTTTCTACTTTGGTTGGTGAGTCCATTCTAGCTGAAAGGGTCAATAAAGAATTTATAGTGTCCATCCATCATAGGTATAACCTTGTTGATATGATAGATTTAGAGATAATTGACATTGATAAGATTCTCGACATCGATTGACTTTATGCCTGCTATGCCTACATTGATTATAGGACCCAAACTGTTAAATTCCAATTCTTGAATGAACTGGTCCTAGAGCAGGAGGGAAATTCTGTTATACCTAAGGGCAAAATCATTTCTTAACTTTAGGCCAGAAAGCTAATACCTAAGGGATGTATTATCACCTCATGCGAGTTAAGACTGATGACGTAGACTCTCTATCATTTGAGTCAGTTCTGATTGTGAATGAGTTTCCTGAAGTATTTTCTGAGGATCTGTCCGGAGTCCTTCCTGATAGAGAGATTGATTTTGGGATTGATGTTCTTCCTAATACTCATTCTATCTCTATTCCACCTTATAGAATGGCCCTTATTGAGTTGATATAGTTGAAAGCACAACTGAAAGATTTGCTAGTAAGGGCTTCATTAGGTCGAGCATTTCTCTTTGGGGTGCTCCTTTCCTATTCATACGAAAGAAAGATAGGTCTCTTAGAATGTGTATTTACTATAGGTAACTAAAAAAGGTCACGATAAAGACAAATATCCTCTACCATAGATGACATATTTGACCACCTTAAGGGAGCCTTTTATTTCTCAAAGATAGACCTAGATCGGGTTACCATCATTTGAAAGTAAGGGAATGTGACATCCGAAAAACAACCTTTAGGACTGGTTATGGTGATTTTGAGTTCTTGGTTATGTACTTTGTGTTGACAAATGCAGTTGCAGCCTTCATGGACTTGATGATCAAATTATTAAGATAGTACCTTGATATGTGTGATTGTGTTTATCGACGACATTTTGGTGTACTCCAAATATGAGGAGGAGTATGCTAATCACCTCAGAATTGCTTTGCAGACTCTCAAAGATAAGGAGTTATATGCAAAAGTTTCAAAGTGTGAGTTTTGGCTCAGGTCTGTGGCTTTTCTAGGCTATATTTTCTTGGGCAATGTATTCGAGTGGACACTCAAAAGATTGAGGTAGTTAAGAAATGGCCCAAATTGACCTCTCCAACTGACATAAGGAGTGTCTTGGGGTTGGCAAGCTACTACCATAGATTTTTTGAATGATTTTTGTCCATATCTTCACCATTGACTAGAATGACTCGGAAGAAGGTGAAGTTACAATGGTTTGATGAATGTGAGAAGAGCTTCCAATAGTTGAAGAAGAGGTTATCTACTATATTAGTCTTGACTTTGTCTGATGGAACATAGGATTTTGTGATATATTGTGACACATCCAAAGTTGGATTGGGTTGTGTGTTGATTCAGGGGAGAAAAGTGATAGCTTATACTTCTAGAAAGCTTAAGTTTCGTGAGAGGAATTATGAATGCATGACCTTGAGTTAGCAGCGGTAGTATTTGCTTCCAAGATTTAGCGCTACTACCTGTATGGACTGCATGTGGATATGTTTACTGACCACAAGAGCCCGCAGTATATCTTTAGCCAGAAAAAGCTCAACTTGAGATAGAGGAGATTGCTAGACTTTCTCAAGGATTATGATATGACCATTCTCTACCACACAAGTAAATCTAACATTGTTGTTGACACTCTTAGAAACTTGTTAATAGGTAGTACTACCCATGTTGAGGAATGAAAGAAAAAAATGGCTAAGGAAGTGCATAGTTTGGTTTGACTAGGAGTGCAACTTGAGGAGAATAATGAGGGTGGGTTTAATTTTTAGAATGGGTCTATATCATCTCTAATAGTAAAGGTGAAAGAGAAGCAAGACCAATATCCTATGTTACTTCAATTGAAGAAAGTTGTCCATAAATAGAAGGTGATGGTTTTGTCCAAAGGGGGAGATGATGTGTTGAGATACTAGAGATTATGTGTTGTAAACATTGATGGTGTTCAAGATAAAATTATGAGTAAAGTCCACAACTCTAGATATTCCATTCATCCTGGTACTACCAAAATGTACCATGACTTGAGAGAAGTTTATTGTCTCGTGGAATGAAGTTTATTGGTGGAGTGGAATGAAGAGAGATATTACTGAGTTTGTCTCCAAGGGCCCAAATTGTTAACAACTGAAAGTTAAGCATCAAAGGCCATGTGGATTGGTTCAGAACATTGAGATTCTTGAATGAAAGTAGGAGATGATCAATGTGGACTTCATTATCGGTTTGTCGAGGTCCCAAAAGCAACATGATTTGGTATGGCTGATTACAGATAAGATGACCAAATTAGATTACTTCTTAACAGTTATGAGGACTGACACTGCAAAAGAGTATGCTAAGTTGTACATTTATGAGATTGTGAGGTTTTATAGGGTATTCTTGTCTATCATCTCATATAAAGGAGCTCAATTCACATCCCAATTTTGGAGATCTTTTCAGAAAGGGCTGGGTTCAAAGGTGAATCTTAGTACTACCTTTCATCCCAAATAGATGGCTTAGTATAGTGTGTCATTTAGACATTGGAGGACATGTTGAGAGCTTGTGTCCTTGATTTCAAAGGTAATTGGGATGAAGATTAACCTCTTATTAAGTTTGCATATAGCAATAGTTATCATGCAAGTATTCAGATGACTCCCTATGAAGCTTTGTATGAGAGGAGATGTAGATCACTAATTGGGTGGTTTGAATTTGTAGAAGCTGAGTTGATTGGGCCTAATCGTTTTTACTAGTCTATGGAGAAAGTAAAAGTTGACAGAAAAAGGTTAAAGACTAAACAGAGCCTCCAGAAGTCTTACATTGATGTGAGAAGGAGAGATTTAGAGTATGAAGTAGATTATTGGGTATATTTGAACATGTCACCAATGAAAGGTATTATGATATTTGGTAAGAAGAGAAAACAAAGTCCCTACTATTTTGGTACCTATCGAATTGTGAGAAGGATTGGGAATGTTGCTTATGAGTTAGAGTTGATTTTCTGAGTTAGCCGCGATTCTTATGGTTTTCCATGTCTCCATGTTGAAGAAATGTTTGTGAGATCAATCATTGACAATCCCTATTGATAGTATTGAAGTGAAATATAACCTGTCCTGATAGGAGATCCTAGTCCAGATTCTTGATCGTCAGGTTTACAAATTGAGCACCAAAGAGATAGCCTCAGTCAAAGTCCTATAGATAAATCAATTTGTTAAGAAAGTCACATCGAAAGATGATGAAGATATGAAAGCTAAGTACCTGCATTTATTGATGCCTAATGACAAGAATGTTGAATGTAATGTCCTTACCCTTGATCCGAATTATTTGTCTATCCTTGAGTTGATTGTTGATTGTGTAGAGAGTTAATGATTAATTGATTGTTGAAATCAGTCTTGATTATTTTTCTTCCTCGATTCTATCTCTAATTCTTCTTCATTTAAGGATGAGTGATCTCAAAGGGGAGATAGTGTTATACCCAATAAAATTATCAAAATACCTCTAGATGAGAGAATACTCACACAATGCATCATCCCAAATCTTTTTGGAAAATTCAAGGCTGAATCTTATCAACATGAAATTGTGTGGGAAAATAGTCTTGATTGAATTTTAGGTCAATCGGATCAAAAGATAATTTTTTGAGGCAAAGATGCAATTCCAGCAGGGGCGCGACACATCCGCATCGCGGACTTGTCATAGACTTGAACTTAATTTTGGTTATATTATTTTCTACGAGATTAGAAAATCGATAATTTTTTTTAAAAAAATGAACTTGGAGGGAACAGGTCTGCAATGTGGACATACTTTACAGACCCTTTTCATCGAAGTTCAATATTTTTAGTTTTGAAACGCCCCAAAAATGTGTTTCGAAAATGCCCATAATCGTAATTTTCATATATCTCAAAATTCGTGTGTGATATCGAAAATCTAACTTCATACTCTTGATCAAGGGCTAAAATTGAGTGAGAAATGGGTATAATCCGGATTTTAAAGGACCCGTAGTGAAAAATAATTTTCTCAAAACTTTTTTATCTAGTGTGCATCCGCAACCAGATCGCGACGCGGATTATGCGTGGATAAATGTAATTCTGTCCTTCACGATGGCTCCGTATCATGGACCAGACGCGGACCAGTGTTCACTTTTTCTTAATTTCCTATTTTGGCCTAAGGGGATTGGGGTCATAACCCCATGCCGACTTATGCGTGAAAAAACCTATACTTAGTCATTTTTCAACTCCATATCACTTAAAACCCTCTCAAAAGCCTCTCCACGACTTAACCATATATTTTATCCAATTTCTAGTGTCTCAAGCTTAATTTCATGTCTCAGAACTCCATTCAAACTTCAAGTCTCCTTCAAGTCTACATCAAGAAAACCCAAGTTTAAGGTATGTGGGTTGCGTCCTTTCACCCATAGAGTTCAACCTTCCTATTTTATGAAAATTGCATGAATTCAAGATGTATTACTTATGGGTATCTATTATTATGAAATATGAGCATGATTTATGTTGAATTTTGATCAAATATTGTTGATTATGCATGAATATTTATTTTAAACTTATACTATGAATTAATCTTTGTCTATTGCGACTATACATGATTCAAGCTATGAAATCCATAAACTATTGTGAAGATTTGATATGATTTATAAGTTACCCATGATGGGGTTTTACCATGACGTTGGTGGGCTGATTTATATGACTTTAAGATGCATTGATTTCACTATTTCATGCTATATACTCTTGCATTTTGCATGATTTGAACATGTACTCATATGTGCCCACCAAGTGTTCGATGAAATGTCAAGTAAAGAATATTACTTTCATGTTTTACAAGTCAAGTGACTTCATGATGAATAAGGGCTATCAAGTATGTTATGAATTCATGAAATTATCTATGATTATGCAAGTACAAAGTTAAGCCCTATTTTCAAGATTTTACCTCTTGTGAGCCATTCATGTTAAAGCAAGGGTTCATGTATTATTGTTATACTCTCATGTTTCAAGTTGGGCTCACCGTAAGAGATCAAGTATGTTTAAGAGCTATTCATGTCATATTTCTTGTTTATTACAAGTTATTAAAATTATGATTATTTTCAAGTACTCCGTGAGATTAGACTTAGTACCGATGGATTAGATGTCGGCGTGAACTATCTTCAAGGGTCCATACTTCCTTCCTCAAACTATGTGCCCGCATAGGATTATACTTTACGCTTGCTATACTAGTGGATCCATTTAATTCATCATGAAATCCACACCGAAATGGGACAGGGTCCCGTAATGGGACAGGCTCCTATAAGGTGAAGTATGGTTTACCTTGGCAAGTAGACTAATTTTTTACCAATGAGGGGTAATTATCGGGATTCAAAATTGTTGCTCACTTGGTCTTATTCTTTGTCGGTTAAGGTCTCTTCCCACATATGTATCATTTTCTATGCAAGTTGAATGATTTATAAACATGTTTTACTTCAAGCATCATTCATGTATGCTATATTGAGATTATGCTTATCTTGATGTACTGTCAAAATACAACACATTTGGTGCCTAAAACAACGGATTTTATGTGTTCTCAATGCGACTTTTTATGGTTATATGTGTTTTGTGTTTGTTTTTGCAGAAAATATAGGTTGACTTAATCTTTGGAAAAAGTAATATATTTTGCTGAATTTAAGGACCTATGAGGCCCACTACGAGTCGTAGCCCATGTACGAGCCGTAGGTGATGATAATAGTGATTAACAATGTTGATTTAATTTGGACCAATAAATGCAAGACAGGACTACGAGAAGACACTACGAGTCGTAGGCCAGACAACGACTCGTAGCATGGATCGTAGCAGTCAAGTCCAAAATGCCAAGTGTTGACTACAAAAGCCTATCTATGACTCGTAGGTCACCCTACAAGTCATACCTAGGAGCTGTAACTGCTACCAACCAGATTTTCTTATTTATTTTAAGGTCCTTTTTGTAAATAGTATAAACAGTATAAGTTAGGGGTTTTTTTTAAAGAGGAGAATCAGATTGTAGAGGTAATAGAATATTTTCTAGAGAGAATCTTTTAGGAGTTTAGAGTATACAACTAGGGTTTCACTTTAAAGACCCAATTTGGGGATTGGAATCACTTGTAATTCAATTCCATTATTCAAGCTTGTGAATCCAAAATCAAGGTGGTTTACTGTTCTTCATTTTTCTTGGGTGATTTCTCAATTATCCCTATTTTATTCATTGTTTGTGTTTTTTCCCAAGCTATGAGTAGCTAAACCCCCATAACCTGGGATTGTGGGAAACATGAGTATCTAGGTTGAGATAATCTAGATTATTTGCATTTCATTAATTGGGTATTTGCATGTATTATTCATTATCATTTGGATTGCTTGTCGTTTGGTGGTGGCCAACACCAAACCTCGCCTATAGTCATGATCCCGACTAAGGTAGTGATGAATAGGAAAAGGAAATAGCTGACATGATTCGATTGATGCATTCTTGTTTAATCAACCAAACCTGACTAAGGAGAGGTTGACTGAGACAATAGGTAATGGTTAGTTGTCACACTATGGTTCCCAATGAAGCGCCATGGTGAAATTCGACCTACATCTTTAACAAAGGGCTGGAAGAACCTAAGTTACCATCCTGCATGCAATGTCCCAATTGAGGTTGTGTTATCAGAGGTGTTTGAGTTAATGAATCATGGGGAACACAATTCCCAAGTTGATCCTCAAATTGATTGTCTCTTCATGATTGTTAGTACAATTTTTGTAGTTATTTCACTACAATTTACAAGACCCCCCTTTTAGAGAATATAGTTGATTGATACTTGAAATAATTGTTGGTGAGTCAATTTAGTCAAATCTTGTATTCCCTATGGATTCGAACCTTGCCTTTGGTTAGGTGTATACTTGATAACGCCCACTTTACTGTTAGAACGTGAACATCAAATTTATGGCACCGTTGCTGGGGAATACAACTAGGTTTTGACTTGTTTTCACAAATAGTTAGTTTAAGTGTTAATTTCTAGATTCTCTTGTATTTTACTTTTGTTTTTTTTGTTTTTGAGTTTTTTTTGCAGGGTATACTAGGTTTGTATGCCCAACACATGGAGCCAAGACAATTCCTTAGTTTCAATCAATTTGGAGATCCACCGAATTGCAAGAAGAATAGCCCAAAAAAATGAGGACATCATAATTGATGAAACTGGAGCGAAATGATGATGATGTGGGTCAAGATGAAAACCTTATTCAAAGGGAAAATAGGCTACACTATAGGGCTTTCAGCTAAAATGCATATGTTTGGAACCAATATAGGTTGAACCCAATGACCATGGATGTTACAGGAGCTATAGTGTTGCCACCATTACTGTCCGACAACAAGTTCATCATGTCTAGTGGTCTCCTACAAATGCTTCAAAATCGTGAGTTGTTTACGGGGCTACCTTCGGAGGATCCACATAGTCATCTCCATAATGTTGCGTTTGTTTGTAAGAGTGTGATGGGTACACAAAATCTCTCGATGGATGCTATTGGTTTATGAGTGTTCCCTATATCTCTGACTGGAAATGCGGCAATATGGTTGTCATAACTCCCGCAAAGTTTGATCACTAGTTGGGCCGAGTTACAAAGAGCCTTTCTAGAGAGATATTTCCCAAGGTCCAAAAAGCTTAAACTTAAAGATCAAATCAACAATTTTGAGCAATTGCCGGGTGCTTCGATTAGTACAACGTGGGAGAGGTTTACTAAGTGCTTGAGGATGGTTTTGGACCATAAAATCATTGATAATGCCTTAGTGAAGATCTTTTATTGGGCTCTTGACGAGAATAGTCAAGCTTGTTCCGATACCATCATGGGAGACATGTTTCTTGATCAACCATTTACATGGTTCGCCGAGAGAATGGAGCAAGTGGTCAAGAAAAAATAGAGCATGGGGTCAATGGAATAGAGCCAACGCAAAAAATTCATGTGCGATGAACGTGAGTTAGGAGCAAAGCAAAATCAATCAAGAGATCGTGCAAGAGCTTGCCCAACTCCGAACAAGTATGAACTTGGTACTGAAGCAAAACCAAGATAAAGTTCATGCGGTGGTTCATCAACCTCCAAGGGCTCCCATGTATGGAGAGGCTTACTATGATGAGGACTCTTGCTTTGTGAGTAATCAAGCGGCGGGTTTCCCAAACAATGCCTAAGGGTCCAACTTAGACTATTAGTGGAAAGGTTCTCTGGAAGTCAAGGTCAGAACTAAAATAGAGAGGGCGTATATAGAGATAACCAAGGTGGTTATTTTGAAAGAGAAAGAGTACCGGAGGCCAAGTGGGTGCGAAGAGATGGATAAAGGAATGGTCCCTATGTGCCTCCCCATAATCGTGATGCTAGGTCTAGCAATTCTACGATTGAGGAAATGTTTGACAAATTGTTAAAGAAAGCCGACCATCAAGATGAGACATTGAAGGTGATAAAATCGGATAATTCAAGTATCAATCAAAAGATAGAGTCTCATTCGGTGGCCATCAAACAATTGGAGGAATAATTTGATCAAGTGTCTTCTCAATTGAACCAATGCCAAATGGGTACTTTGCTAAGTAATATGATTCAAAATCGGAAGAATGATGGGCATTGTATAGTGGTCATGACGAGAAGTGGAAGAGCACCATAGATCCCCCAATGCCAGTGGTTGTTGATGAAGATTGTGCAAAGGGTGTGGATGACAAGGTCGAGGTTGAGGAAGAAGGTTTGGATAGCAATGGGATGCAAAGTGGAGATGCAAAGTTGATTTAGGGGCGAGTATAAATTTGATGCCTCTTGCTATTTTCAAAAACCTTGATCTTGGTTCTTCTACTCCCATAAGAATATGGTTACTCATGGCGGATAGACCAATTATAAAGTTGGAGGGAATCCTTTTCGAGTTGTTGTTAAAAGTACATAATTTTATCTTTTTCGGTAGATTTTGTGATTCTTGACGGTGAGCTTGATTTTGAGGTCCTTATTATTTTGGGGAGGCCATTTTTGTCCACCGGGAGAGCTTTTGTGGACATAGATTCTGGTCAACTTAGGCTTAGGGCCAACGATGTAGAGGTTGTTTTTGATATTCGCCAATCAATGAAGCACCCTAATGAGCTCAAAAGTGAAGTGTGTGCTATTGAGGATTTCTGATGATTGATGATAACTAAGTCAAGCCACGTCATTAAACAAGGTGCTTCTTAGGAGGCAACCCAAGTACTTTTCATGTTTTGGATTGTTTTGAGTTTATTTTGATTGTGAGAAATTCTAGGTAGTGGAATGAATTTTCTATGATTTTGAAGACATTGAATCAGTTGTATTTTTGGGATAATGGTGTATTTTGAGATGTTGGTTTGCAGGTGTTAAGCAAGTGCTGGAAGTTTCAAAAAACTAACATTTGAAGCAGCCTCTACGACTAGGCCTACGAGCCTTTATGCGCATTATGGCTCATAGTCATGCCTCATAGAGGGAAATAATGATGATTTGAAGTTAGCACTCACACTATGAGCCAATTTTACAACTCGTAGTCCAAGTTATGAGTCATAAATGGGGTTTGTAGTGCCCAGGTATGATTTTAAATTTTTTCTAAGTGTTGAGGGATCGACGGGACGTAGTCAGACCTACGACCCGTAGTAGGAATTCCGTAGACCCGACTCGCAGAATTTTTAAAGTTGGCCTGATTTGTTATACAAGGGGTCAAAATTCATTTTTACCTTAATTCCAAAACCTAATCTCTCATGTTGTTCCCAAAAGACTTTCCGCACTATTCCGATCCATTTCTTGGCGTACCTACATCATTTTTTGGCAAAGTTTTGGTACTTAGGATTTCATATTCCTCTTCTATTTCTCATTTCATTCAATTGTTAATCATCTTCTCTTGAGGTATGTTTCTTGGTTAAATTACGCACAAAAACTTTAGTGTGTTTTGGAATTCTCAAATTATTGTGTGTGTGAAATTAGTATTAAGAGTACCCATGGAAAAATTTGTGCATATGAATGAGAATTGGGGTTGTCATTTGGAATTCCTGGAGGTTGTCCCGAAATGTGAAATTTCACATGTTGCTTGATTGTGATGACCATGTTTAGCCATGTTTGTTGATCACATGTTTGAAATGAATAGATGATGGTTGAATAACTGATTAACTCATAGTAGTATGACATATACCTTATGAAGACCTCATTCTTCCCTTCGGGGTGATAGAAAAGGGGCTGGCTCTGATACCACATAGAGTGGTGACGAGGCTAGTGGGGGTTAGGTGGATAACACGGACAGGACTGGCTAGACCAAGACCCCGGTGGCTAGGATAAATTACAGGCGTTGTGGGACTATATGTTATGTAAGATCACCTGAGGCACCACTACCACAACGTTTTCAGCGTTCTCGTCCATAATAGGCTGTATGCCATCCCATGTCCGCTGGGTTTCTGAGCACAATAGCAACCTTATCGACCAAGCAGTAAATCACAGGGTAGGTTTTTCGACTTTTCCGGGCTTTCCAAATGGGCTTTGAGCGGCTTTCCGTGGCCTATAACGCCCTTTCAACTTAGCCCTCCTCAAGTCTCCTTCTGGCCAGTACCAGTTGGCTTGGTTCTACCTCTAGAGGTTATTATACATACAACTAGCAGCATAAGGGCAAACATTAACTGTTGTAGTAGTGCTTAGTTGATATTGTGTAGCCTACCGAGTCATCGATTTCTCGACGAGCAAAGCATAGGGTGGTGTTGAGGCAAGTGGTAGGTTAGGAGGACACCACAGACAGGACCGGCGGGATCGGGACCTCGGCAGCTCGGAGAGGTTACAGGAGGTGTGGGACCATATGAGATGCAAGATCACCTGAAGTACCACTACAACAACATTTTCAGCGTTCTCATCCATAACAAGCACCATGCTATCCCAAGTCCACTGGGTTTCTAAGAACAATAGCAACCTTACTGACCCAGCAGTTAACCACATGATAGGTTTTTTGACATTTTCGGGTTTTCCACATGGGCTTTGAGTTGCTCTCCCTAGCCTATAGCGCCCTTTTCAACTTAGCCCTCCTCATATCTCTTTTTGGCCCTACTAGTTTACCTGGATTGGTTCAACTTTCAGAGGCTATTATAGGCACAACTAGCGTCGTAAGGCAAACATTAATTGTTGTAGTAGTGCCTAGTTGATATTGTGTAACCTACCGAGTCATCGGTTTTCTGATGAGCAGAGCTCGCAGGTGTGTCACCTTAAACCCCTCTCTACTCCTTTTAGACTACGGGACCAAACAATCTATCTTCCCCCCTCCAAGAGAGAAGAACAAGAGAAAGATTAACCAACTATCTTATTATTCAGACAGAAAGTGTATTTAAGTGTAGTAACTTATAGAGAAGTTTCTAAGGATATTTATCTCAGACTCTAGACTCTAGACTAAGGACTTGTCTTAAGCTTTCTATGTTTTTCTCTTGGGTCTCAGATCTTGATTCTCTGACTTAATACTTGGCCTCCCTTTTATAGGAGAAGGTTGTCCTTACAAAATGACTTTAACATAAAAACACTATCACACATGGCACACCATTTTAGGAATGGATGGGCCCTACCTTATTCTAAAAACAAGAAACCTATCTAAAAATAGTAAGTCTTATCAAGAAAAACTATCTTTATCTAATTTATTCAAACTGAGCCCCACCTAACATTTGAACGGAGCCTGCTAAAACAAAAGCATGATGTTGGCATGTGATAACATGTGCAAGCTGGTGAATCAGCAACTTGTAGGCGGCTGCAAGCAGATGTGTAAGCTACTTGTAGACATTTGACAAGCTGGTTGGTAAGCGACTTATTGGTAGCATGCAAGCAGGTGCGTGAGCTACTTGTAGGTGGCTTTTAAGCAGGTGGATAAGCTGCTGGTATATATACTTGGTGATGAAGAATTGCAGCTGGCTTGTGGACAAAGTTTGTGGTATTCTTGGTGGCAAAGGATCATGACTGACTTGTGAACAAAGTTTGGGTAAGCTTCGTGGAAAAGGGTTGCGGCTAACTTGTTGACAAAGCTTTGGGTAAACTTGGTGAGGAAGTTGAGGTAATTGTGGCGCATAATTTGGGTGAGTGGTAACTTTTGGTGGAGGTGGTAATTTGGGTACGGTGAAATTTGCACATGTCATCGGATAGCATCGGACTATGCAGACATTGAAGGCGTCACCGGTGGGCGTGAGTATCCTTCTTCCATTCATCAATCGACGCTATGTTTCTTCTTGCTCAACACTCTATTCTCAAGGCCTTCTTTGAGCGATCTGGTGAAGTATCTGTTCCTTCTTAATGGTCCTGCAACATTGTGATCCCATTTTTATGGCGGAAGATTCATCTTGAAGTTGGTCATTTTTTGAGTGACCTAATCACTAATGATCTCATATGGAACCTTATATTCTTTAACATCTTGTTGGACCTCCTCCAGTGAGGGCGGTCGTCGGTGTAGTTCCATCGTGCTCCTTCTTTGAGCCATATTTCCTTAGGGATAGATCTATTCTGCTGGAAGATGAATCTTTGTGCTTCTTGATACTTGTCTTCTAAGGACAAAATAGAGATGGGGAATTTCCAACATAGGAAATTTTTGGTCGGGCCTAGACCTATCTGTTGATTATCTTCATTGACCTGTACATCATGAAGATCTTGGCCTCGTAGGAATTTCTGAAGCAACATACCCACCATCATCTTGGTCGGAACAAAAGTAGGAACTTCTGCAAGGGTGGTGTGATTCTGCTGAAATCCATGAATAGGTTGAAGTTGAACTCCATAAGGATATGATATTACTGACATAAGTACTAAAACAGCCATATGAGTTCCTGAGGGAAATCATCTGCCATGAGAATGCATACGTGGCAGAATGGGTACTCCGGGTGATCTCTCAATACAGTTGGAGTTCGTAGAACGTCCTTCTATCCACCATGATTGATGGATCAAATGGATCCTCGAAGTAGGTGAACAATTCTGGTGGGTGGTCCGCCATTCCATTTGGAGGTGTTTGGTGGTCTTCTGATCATTTAGATGGACGCGAGGTTTTTAGCTTTAATGTCTTCACCAAAGAGGTGGAATAACTTGGAGGCAGTTGTATATGGATTGAACTGTTTCTTGAAAGCTATTCCCCTTGTTCTGATCTCAACACGATCCTTGAGTTGTCTATAGATATCAAACCCAACGATGATATCTCTTCAAGGGATTGCTGAACTAAGGAGGTTGGTCCTGAATTGTAAACCTAGAAAGAATTCAATCACGACCAGGTGCTTGGTGATCATCTTGGTCGTTAGGATTTCCTTTGATGGTGTACTGAAGTTTTGAAAGTGAGAAATCCAGTGATTATCGGGTAGGACTGCTGGGTTGAGGATGGGTGATGTGGCCCCTACATCCATAAGTGCGATTATGTACACCAACTTATCCTATTTTCATGAGAATATGGCCAGCTGAATGTGCGGGGTGTCAACCTTGTTGTTCTTTCCTTGTTCGTATTTTTGGTAAATGCTGTGGCCGGATTCATTAATGGTGTTACCATCCTCCTCTGCTGTTAAGTACACTTCTAGGGAGAAGAGTGTTTCGCCTGTTGGTTCATCCTCCATGCAGAACATAGACTCTAGGTCTTCTTCTTTGCAGAGATAGATGCCTTTGTGGTCAGCTATTTCATCGAACAGTTTGAGGGTCTTGACTGATTTTTTGGACTGGGGGCAGTTTTTGGCAAAGTATCCAGGTTTATTTCATAGGAAGCACCGATTTCTTTTGTCATGGTTGCTTGAACTTCTTCTCATGAAGTATCTGGTGCGCCAGGTCATCCTCGACCTTGCGTCTGGAGGTCTAGGCAGCTTGAACCTCCTGTAATGTTTGTGGACCTTCCGTCTTGCTCGGCGACTTGAGCACGCACAGTCGAACTTTATGACTAAGTCACTCATACTGCATGCCCTGTCAAGTGCCGGGTTGCTCTGGACAATCTACTTCAGAATAGATCTCTTTGTGCAAATGCTATCTAGAGCTTGCAAGATCATCTGCCTAATGTAGTCGATGTGCGGGGAAGTTATGGTCTTGAATTTTTCTTCTATGATCGTTATGGCTTCCCCTGCTTACATCTTAGGTAGTGATGACACGAATGCCTGCTTCAAACTAGGGTCTCCTCATAGCTCAAAGTAGATTCTTGCCATTTCTAGAAATGGATATCAATGACATTTCTATCATCTAACATGCATTTCATCTCGAAGAGTTGTCTATGCAGCTTCTCTCTTCATTGGCTGATATCTCCACAAAAGACTTCCATGAGGATGTTCAGGTTGCCTGTGAATTCTTGAGATATGATGAAGTAGTTGCAATCTTGCAATCCTGAGAATGCCGGAGAACCTTGAAGTGAACTCTAACAGGATCATGTACTTCTCATGCTCGACTAAATTTTTGATGACCATCCATGTGTAGAAGTCTAGGATTCGTTGAGGCCACTGTGAGACTTTGACATAGTAGAGGGTGAAAGTGTGACAGCCGGTTCCAACTTTCTTTGGAGATGTGGTCGCTAGTTCTAGCCTTCATTCTGGGATAGAATCCTCTGTCATGCCGTCCTTATCGTCGTTTACCTCAGAGACTTCAGGTTCTTTGTACTGGTTCATGAATAGTGGGGGATAGTCCTCCTCATCTGATGTTAGTGATGATTCTGTAGTTTCTTCCACATATTCTGGGAATCATTAACATATTCCTGGGAATCAGTTGATGGGGAATCCTCACTATCTTGGATATAGCCGTATGAGGGATAATTATCCTCAGTTGAGAACTCCGAGGTGATGTTTTCTAGTTATTCATTGCATCAGAGATCTTCGTCAGATGGAACTTCAGATTCTGAGGTGGTTTCTTCTTGTTGGTCATTGAATTAGAATTGTTCATTGATTGCCCTAAGGTAATCCATCAGTTGGATTGTCCTCTTTTAAGGCGTAAAGCTTCGAAACGTCATGATTAGATTTGATCATTTTCATTTTGGGGGAGTCATGATTTTTAGACTGCCAGTCCTCATCATTGACGGATTTGATCATATCATCCTATGCTTTATCGTCATCTATCTGTTCTGGTGATGATATTTTGTAACCATTAAAGCTTAGACGTGGAAAGACTAGGTCCTTCCTGTAGTTGCAATAGATGCATCTTGAGGCGGTGTTCTTATTTTTACGAGTGATGCATCTAGTAATCATCATGGTTCCTGGGTCCGTAGGTTTCTTTCTTTTTGCCTTTTGCTGTGCTTTTTCGACCTGCTTTTGGGCTTCCGCTGCTGCATCCTTTCTCTCCCACATAAACTTAGCTCTGTCAAGCTCTAGTTGGTCTTTTTGCTGCGAAGCTTAGGGTTTACCAGAGAAGAACTTATACATGAAGCTGTCCTGCTTCAGCGGGGAGTAAGGCTGTGAGCACATGGGAAATAAGGTAGGCCTAGATGGAGAAGCTGATGTCCTCGGCTCGGGATTACCGTATTTTAGGCTCTGGATCTGCTCCTTGAGGGCTGCTATCTCATTCCTTTGTTGTTTGAAGAAGTGAGATAGTGACGTTTCTG
Organism: Solanum medicagineum; assembly: GCA_026153255.1. NCBI lineage: Eukaryota > Viridiplantae > Streptophyta > Magnoliopsida > Solanales > Solanaceae > Solanum > Solanum medicagineum. The sequence goes on along the minus strand of JAPFFP010074852.1, from coordinate 1,037 downwards.
GTAGACCTAAATCAAACCGTATAGTTTTCAATCTATGTTCTAGTGCTCGAATAATCTGGCATGTTAGTTGGACAGCTCTACCATCTTCTTTTCCATCAAGTCCGTCTTTGTTTGTATCTTGCCTTGAGACAGAATGACGGGCTTGATGGAATGACCAATGCTGGACAACGCCTTGTTATGGACCATTGCGTTCTCTGATTGCCAGTTGAGGGTTGCCTCTATGTCTCCTTGGGGCATATGTTCTCTCGTAGATAACTTTCTTGTATGGTATTTTTGGATCATATCTTAGATTATCCTTTTCAAAAGGTTGGTTTGGGGGAAAATGATATGAGGTGCTGCTGGAGCGTGTGGGTGATAACATGAACATTGGAGGTGCAAACTCGTTTATGTAGGTAGATTTTGATGGAGATGATGGTTTTTGTAGGTTTCTGGGTTCATATGGAACAATGAAAGAAGGTTCGTCCTATTTGTAGTCCTCATCCATCAGTATGTCATCATCTTGGTACTCCTGGCAGTCACAGTCTATGTACCATGGTATGTGGCCTATGAAGGGACAGCGTGACCAGTGGACACATTGACTATCCATATCGAACTGCTCAATCCAATCGTTGAAGTGGTAGGTACCAAACGCAGATGCAAGCTTTGTATCTGTAAGTTCTGGGTTATTATCTAAGGGTTGGTACATATTTATGGATAAGACAGGTTTATGGAGCTTTTTGAGGTGAGAGTGGTCAAAGCTTATGACGACTGTTTCATTGGATTTTCTGGTGAAAGTTGGCTTAGTGGACTGGAGAGGTTGAGGGGGATTTCTCAACCTCTCATCGTTTGTGACCTATGAGGTAGGGAGAATGTTGACGAGCTTATCCATGCTTATTTGTCTAGGGATTTGGGTACACTGAGTCATTCTGTAGATTGCGTCTATGTTTAAGAAGAGAGAATCTTGGCCACCAGGGAGTGATAGGTCTATGGCATGGTTCTGAACTCTCAAAGCTAGCTGGTAGTGTAGATTTGCCTTGATAGCATCTCTAGCTTGTGGA